>JAODUH010028520.1:0-23280 GCA_027564835.1 Typhlichthys subterraneus
AGCGCACACGCCCTAGATCAGACGTCATATTCGATGGGCTAGCCTCATGAAAAAAATAAAATGTAAACATTGCGGTTGGCAGTACCGGCGGTTGCTTTCTATGGCCTGCGGTTGGGTTAGCAACACCGCGGTATTCCAATTTTGCGGTTATCGCGACAGCTCTATGTACAGTATATCAATTATTATTTATTATTAATAATAAAAATAATAAACTTCATTTATATACAACTTTTCATACAAGGTTGCAGCTCAAAATACAAATAAAAAACATGGTTAAAATTAAAAATAATAAATGAAATACTGTATAATTGGAGGTGGTTTTCCTTTATCCCTTACAGTAACTAGCATTGAACAAATACAAATGTGAGACATGAGATTATTTCTCATGGAGAACTACAGTAACAAATTTGAGGCAATACGTTTGTTCCTCACAAATTTGAATACCAAGACAATTACAAACGGAACAGGATTATTGCTCACATAGAGCAAACAAATGTGAGGCAAATCTTTTATTCCTCACCCTCAGCTTGTGCAGAATGCGGCTCGGTTGTTGACTGGTACTAGGAAGAGGGACCTGCTAGGTGCTGCTACTTGTTTTTAAGGCATTTCATGGATTGGCCCCATTGTATATTTCAGATCTCCTTATGTTTCTTTTATCTGTTCCACAGTTGCGTTTGAGAAATAAGGGTGATAGTGCTTTTTCTGTTGTGACCCCAAGACTGGGCAACGATCTTCATTTTTCACTGAGACATTTAAATCTCTTCTAAAAACACACATGTACTCTTTAGCGTTTGAATAATTTCTGGGACACTATGCTAAAACGGTCTTGTTTGTTGTGTATTGTTTTATTTCATTTATTAATTGTTACTTGCATTGATGTGTACAGCACTTTGGTCAGCATTGGCTGTTTTGACTTGACTTGACCCAAACGTGACCCTAATGGAACAACATAATTCCATCATAACTGGTCCACAAATAGCCCTTCCAATGTACAGTATACCTGTAGAACATACTCCAAAAGCCCAATATCCTCAACAGTTCCCATAAGGCCCTTATAAAAGTCAGTATCCATCATGGAGGGCAGACTAACAAGGCCATTAACCATCAAGGAATTTATTCTTGGGGTATTCATTTCTTCTTACTCTTTCGCCATTCGCGTTTAAATACACAACCATGATGACAGAAAAATGGGAACCAGCTGTTCCCTCCACACTTGTCATTTTAAAGCTAATATAAACCTTTTGTCTTGCTAATAAAACGAGCAACAGTTGGACAATCAAAATGATATGATTGTGATCCTGACGATTGAGAAAGCAATTACTGTGGTCAACAAGGCCTAGACTCACCAGCCTTGGCCCAACTATGCTCAAGAGTCTAGAATATATTGTCTCAACTGTATTTGATACAAAGTGCAAATGTTCAGGATAACATTATTGTAAAAGTGTTCTCAGTCTAAAACAGGAAGAGGAATATTTAATGAGCAGTGAAGAGTGAAGAGCTCAGATGCAAAAACCATCCATCTGACATATTTTGGTTTTATATTAGCAATATTTAAAAAATTTGTTACATTTTTGGAAGATATTACTTTTTATTCAGTGACAAGCAACCTTTTCATTGCAATACATGTGAAAATAGTGAAACAGAATATAGAAACATAATAAACATTGCTGTTAAATTGTTATTTGCTACTTTTTTTTCTGAAAATGGATTTAAGAGGTTTCTGCATCTAAACTCTTCAAGTATTAACCTCAACTGTGAAGGTGAGCTCACCTTTATTGTCATAAAACCACCATATAGATCTGACATGAATGTGAATCGAAGGGGCCTGTACACCGATTATGTCCAAGTGGTGTTGAGATGCTGATCAGATGAAGAAGGTGATAGGACGGTATGAGGGTGGTGACCATTTACCCTGATGTCATGGACATGCCCAAACAGTGATAACGCTACAGTAAGACAATGGGGGCATTCAGTGGAAGAAAGACCCCATGAAGTAATTTAGGTGGCTTTACAGATTGCCTGGTTAACGGCCTATGTCCACCAAACGCGCTTTTAGCGCCGAGAGCGCCCCCAATTTGCAGATGTTATATTTCAGTTACGTGGTTTTTGACAGGTTTAATTAATAATAAAGTACACAGAGCATTAGGCTATCAAACTTTGAGTGGGCTAAACATGTTTAAATTACTTTAGACATTGAAATAAGCCACCGGGCATCGCAGCATTTTTGACACAATTGGTATGCTACAGTATCGGCTACACTGGACCAACATCTCTCATAGTTTCCCTGCTTGTTTAAGTCCATGAAACCTGCTCAAACACACATGCACACAATCATACATGCATGTAGTGAACACAGACACCCACAGCAGAAGCCTGCACAACTTCAGTAACAGTTAAACATTCAGTGAATCACAGAGGTCCAGCATTATTAATTTGACAGTCAATAAACATTTTTGGGCAGGACCTGCGGAACATGTCTTGGAGCGATGTTTCTCCTCTGGGCCACTTGTGTTCAATCTCAGTTCATGTTCACTACACATACCACCAACAATGGAAAATGGAAATTGCACCTTTTCCTGTTAAATGTCAGTCCTGCTGTTACTGCACAAACAGCTCAGAGACCTTTGCTTAATCTTTGGATATTATTTCATGATGTCGCTGGCCTTTTGATAAATGACTGTATGAAGCTGGCTCCATTTCCACTGTATGTCCAACTGATTAGAGATACTATAACCGCCACACAGCAGCCACATGTGTCAAAAGGCCCGGGCAGATATACAAAAATAACTATAATGATCTTAGTGTTATTTTGTGAATAATAAGATATTAACATCTAACATGTTGAAAGATATCACTGTATGTAAGCTACTTGGTGTACTTACTGTAAAATACTATACTGTTTTCAAATGTGTGCGTACAAGCGTGCAATGCGTGCGTGCGTGCGTACATTTAACTGCAATGACTGAGATAACATTTTACATGTGTATAAAGGTACATGGCTTGTTACATGACCTGTCCTAAAACATTGTTGTTCTGGTTAGAAACTCAACAAGAGTGCATAAAACATTTGAGTGCAGAGTTGCTAACACTCCTCCCTACTCTTATACTGCTAGCTGATTTAACATGTTAACATTAACTTTAGTATGGTAAAGCAACTGAAGAGTGTGTCCCATTGTAAAGATCACTATTACCAGTCACCACACATTGCAGGTGGGTGCAGGATATTACAGGTAACAACCAATGACGAATAATAATAATAATAATAATAATAATAATAATAATAATAATAATAAATAGATATAACATATAGCCTTTGTCTGAGTACTCATAGCCGCTTTACAAAGAGAGCACAAAAATAAACACATTTTAATAGTTATAGTAAAACAAAACAGGAAAACAAGAACAGAAAACCGAAGATAGATTGTCACACAGGATTCAGAACATGAACATGTAATTGGAGGTGGGGAGGAGTTATAGCTGTTGAAGGCCAGCTGGAAGAGATGGGGTTTGAGATCTTGTTTGAATGGTTGCAGGGTGCTTATCTGATGGATGTGTTTGGGGAGGGCGTTCCAGAGAGTTGGTGCAGCAGCAGAGAAGGCCTGCTCGGAACGGAGCATGGTCCTGATGGTTTTCAATGTGGTGGCATCTGTGGACATGAGCCAGTGGAGGTTGTAATGCAAAGCAGCAGGCATCCAGCAGGCTATCCACTGGGCCACCGTGTTGCCCAGTGGATAGCACTTTGGCCTCACAGCAAGAAGGTCCAGGGTTTGAACCCTGGGTGTCCCGTCCTTTCTATGTGGAGTTTGCATGTTCTCCCTGTGTCTGCGTGAGCCTCCTCTGGGTGCTCCAGTTTCCCCCACTATCAAAAAACCTGTTAGTCAGTGCCATCTGACCAGTCCACTAGCCTCTATCTGGAGTTGGTCCCTGGGTGCTGCACAGTGGATGCCCACTACTCCCTTGAGGGATGGGTTAAATGCAGAGGACACATTTTGCTATGTATTTATATGTGAGAATAAAAAGCACCTTTACCTCACAACACAGCGAACACAGAAGGAGAGGCAGATAAAGAAATAAATAGGTGACAGTCTATCAAGGGTGCAGTACCTCTCTCACTGAATAGACAAGTTGTACTGTACGTCGACTGTAAGTTGTACATTACAATATGATTCTGTAGTGTTCTGGGTGGACTCTCTGACCTCTACCCTGCTTGTAATACTTGTAATTTGCTAAGAGGTACAGTAAGCCAGTCTCACGTTTAGACCGCAGGATGTATACATTTGTAACCAACGCCCCTTATTCATTTGTCGATTGAGGTGGTGTTAAGAAAGTAATATATGTTTTTGTGCACTTTAGTGCAATATTGATTCATTATTGTTTTACTGGATGTGAAAATGTTCTACTCCGGTAAATCACTAAATAAATAAATTTAGTATTGTATTTTTGTACATTTCTAGTTTTCCGACCAGTGGGAAGTAACTGAAATAAGCACTATTGCCAGACATGCTGTAAATTCCCAGTGGCAGGCAAATAAATGTCTCTTGAAAGGATGCCCTGTTAAAATCATAATTGGGAACATTCAAGAGAGACAAATTGTGTGATGATGCTATGCTACAAACCAAACCAGTGACACACTGTACAGTAGGACTCAGGTGTCTGCAATCAGCCTAAATCATTACACTAGCTGACCTAACATATTATTTATCTGTCTTTGCTATTTCTTTCATGTGAGCAATGTATTACATTGTAATATCTTCACATGCTGTTTCAAGGAAAGCATTTTAAAAGAGGTCATAAAGCGTGGTTAAACACTAACTTGTGTGTAAGTATGTGTGTAAGTGTGATGAGTCGCAACACACACTGTAAATTGGCCTCCCAACAAAAGCAAACAGTGCACTTTCAAAGACTAACACTATCTGACGTCCTTCAGTCGCTATAAATCACAATGAAGGGAGATGTTGCTTTCTAAAGGGAAACAGGTTTGCTTCATGTCTCAGACAAGCACTTCCATGTGCAGCACATGGACACACACATGCACACACACACACACACACAATTACTACAGACGCACACACACAGATGTGCAGGCACACGCACACACACACACACACACACACAGATTTAAACACATGGAACATACATTCACACATATAAATTCCTGCTAACACCCTCGCACAAGCCCCCTCCCACCCCCCCACACACACACACACACACACCTACACAGCGCTATGATATTTCATGGTACATATATACTTGGCTCATGCAAAAGGAAATGTCATAAGACGTTGTTGCTTTTGCTCGCCCTGGGAATCCCAAATCCTAGATTGTAAACATCACTATTACCAGTCACCACACATTGCAGCTGTGTCACAGAATGTATGTAAAGACTCAAAATGTAGTCGCTGGCTGGTAAAGGTTCATTGTATTGTCACATACACGTAGCAAAATCCATTCCTCTGCATCTAACCATCCCTCAAGGGAGCAGTGGGCAGCTGCTGTGCAGCGCCCGGGGACCGACTCCAGGTAGGAGCACTGGCTGGAGGGTAAACCTAACATGTTTCTTGATAGCGGGGGAAACCAGAGCACCTGGAGGAAACCCACGTAGACCCCACGTAGAAACAGGGAGAACATGCAAGCTCCACACAACAAGGCCGGGACGACTGGGGTATTTTACCCGGGACCTTCTTGCTGTGAGGCCACAGTGCTGGTGTACCCTGTGTGGGGTGCTCTGTACCTGTGTGGGGTGCTCTGTACCCTGTGTGAGGTGGTGGTGTACCCTGTGTGGGGTGCTGGTGTACCCTGTGTGGGGTGCTCTGTACCCTGTGTGGGGTGCTCTGTACCTGTGTGGGGTGCTCTGTACCCTGTGTGGGGTGCTGATGTAACCTGTGTGGGGTGCTGATGTACCCTGTATGGGGTGCTGGTGTACCCTGTGTGGGGTGCTGGTGTAACCTGTGTGGGGTGCTCTGTACCTGTGTGGGGTGCTGGTGTACCCTGTGTGGGGTGCTCTGTACCTGTGTGGGGTGCTGGTGTAACCTGTGTGGGGTGCTCTGTACCTGTGTGGGGTGCTCTGTACCCTGTGTGGGGTGCTCTGTACCTGTGTGAGGTGCTCTGTACCTGTGTGGGGTGTTCTGTAACCTGTGTGAGGTGCTGGTGTACCCTGTGTGGGGTGCTGATGTAACCTGTGTGGGGTGCTGGTGTACTCTGTGTGGGGTGCTCTGTACCTGTGTGGGGTGCTGGTGTAACCTGTGTGAGGTGCTCTGTACCTGTGTGAGGTGCTCTGTACCTGTGTGGGGTGCTCTGTACCTGTGTGAGGTGCTCTGTACCTGTGTGGGGTGCTCTGTACCTGTGTGAGGTGATCTGTACCTGTGTGGGGTGCTGGTGTACTCTGTGTGAGGTGCTGGTGTAACCTGTGTGGGGTGCTCTGTATCCTGTGTGGGGTGCTGGTGTACCCTGTGTGGGGTGCTGGTGTACCCTGTGTGGGGTGCTGGTGTACTCTGTGTGGGGTGCTGGTGTACCCTGTGTGGGGTGCTGGTGTACTCTGTGTGGGGTGCTGGTGTAACCTGTGTGAGGTGCTCTGTACCCTGTGTGGGGTGCTGGTGTACACTGTGTGGGGTGCTGGTGTAACCTGTGTGAGGTGCTCTGTACCCTGTGTGGGGTGCTGGTGTACTCTGTGTGGGGTGCTGGTGTAACCTGTGTGGGGTGCAGGAGATTACAGGTAACAATTCTGTGAATACCTCCTCTCACAGTCCGCTAGCTGCACGTTCTTGCTCCGCAAATGGTAACGCGACGTGGTGCACAATGCACCACGCAAACGGCATCTTTCGCAATGCGTTTACAATGTGTGGGTGGAAGCTTATGAAGGAGCGCTACCCATTTTGGCATTGACGGGATGGGTTGCAAATGGGAACATGACATGGTGCAGACCGCACCACACAATGCTAGCATTGACTGGATGGGTGTGTTTGTTTTGATCTTTCTCCAACATCCCTGAATGCACCTTTAAATGTGTAACATTGTGTAAATAATCATCTCCACATTAAAGGGATAGTCAAGGGAAATCTGTCATTTTAGTCTTAGCATGTCCTTAAAGGATGTAGAGGCTTAATATAAACACAGACAAACTATGAAAATCAACTTTCATTTGAACCGCAAAATATTCCCTATATTTATTTCACTTTCCGTCTATCCAGCGATTTTCTGGGTGGAATTAACTCGAGCGTGGGGACGTCATGCCGCTCCTGGACTATAAAAAGAAAAAGCATCACGATAAACGGCACTTTGCGTTTGAGTCTGACTGCCTACCGCAGCTTCTGTAGTATTTTTACTATCTGAAAGATACTCTGAACTAACCATTGTGACACAACTTGGATTATAAATGGATATTTGGGAGTTTCTTCAGGTGCTTGTCTTCTGACTGTTCATAAATATAGCGTTTTACTGAGCCAATCGCACCTGCTGAAAGACGGACATTGCAGCTAGCTAGACGAGTGAGTTGCACCGCTTAAGAATGTTCCGCAATAGCCTAGAGTTGAAAGGGGGCGGGGGTATGGGGGGACATTACGAACACGCCCATTCAGCCATGAGCCCTTTGCATGTATCGTTTTTTGTCATAATGTTAACACACTTATTATACTTTTTTTATTATTATTTATTTGGTTGATGTATATTAAATATATCCCTCTGCAATATATTGGGAATATTTATGCACCTTGTAACCTCTTTCCTATTTCTTTAAAGTATAAACTGACACGAGTAAGGAACATGTTCTACACAACATGCAGTGTAGCTTGAGGCAATGTTATGTTATGGATTATGTGTGAGTATTATTTTCATACTGTATTTTTATCTGTTTATCTTTGGGGGAAATATCAGCATTTCTTCTCTTTTTCCTACACTATGGATTAAATGTCTTGTAAAGATACACATTCATTAGCACACAAGCAAACCCCAGGCCAGAACACAGGTTTTTAGAAGTAAGCTGTTGGACTCCAGGACGGTCTGGTTTCTAGATATAATGAAAATACATCTAGTGCCTTAAAAGCTGGCACTAAATGTAACCTTAAATAAGCCTTTTTTTTGGAGGACCCCCTTGGACTTTACACAAGATTGGACTTAAGACGTGCGTTGTTTTGGCATAAGCGTCCTTGTAATATAGGAAACACAGATTTATGTTTAAGATCATGTAATGTAGTTTCAAAAGAACACAATAGGAGCACCAGCCATTAGAAAACACTGTACATGGACCTCCAGAACAGTATATGCCTAGTTAGAATAAAATATAATTGAATATAATATAATATAATAGTATATTATAGTAGTAAAAATAATATAATATATTTCTTTGACATTGCGTTTTATACAATAAAACCCAGATGCACATCCTGAGCTCTAATAATAAAGAATAATACATAGTAATAAATAAATAAATACGCCCACGTACACGTAATACATGAATAAATAAGGCTAACAATGCGGTGAGGTAAACCATTGTGCCAGATAAGTATTGCACATAGAAGTTGTTGCACATTGTAAATATGACCTACGAGGGCTGCTCTCTCAGTGCAGAGGCCATATTTTAGTTACTCCAATAACTCTCTTGCCTATCCCACCACATGTGTCAATGAAGAGCAGCTTATTTCCCAAGTGACAGTGCCTCAGTGGTTACATCCCCATCTGCACTGATGTCATTCCACTGGATTCTCCTCTATGCATTTAAAATAAGTAATTATTTGTAGGACTTTCTGATTGGCTCATATACTGTAGGGACGATCATAAGGGTAATTGGTTTGGAGTTGACCTCCGGCTTCATAGGTGGAGCCAACAGGGAAAGTGGGTTCCCTGAGAAGGAGGGCTAAGTGCTCAACCTGCTATTAGGTTGACATGCAGGAGGTTAGAGGAAACAGGAAATGAGGCATTGACCAGATATGGTGCTTCCTGCACACAGAGGGCCCTGTTTCAACGACCTAAGCGTATGGTCTAAAGCGCAAGGCATAAACTATTTAGAGCGTGTCCAAATCTACCTTCGCTAGTTTAACAGACAATAAAACAGTCTCTACACCAGAGGCATGGTTCAAACAGGTTGTACTTACTTACTTCAATATTCATGAGTGTGTTTTGGGCGTAACTTACCAATCAGTGTCATCTCCCATTCCCTTTAAACATCAAGGACCTCTTGCACCTGGATGTGCGTATTGCTACAATAACGGCGCATTTGCAGAGTTAAAACAAAGAGTGGTTCTCGACGGGAAAGTACGCGAGCAGACCATCTACGGTGGCAACAGCAAGATTTGCACCTGGTGCACCCGCCATACTGTAAGCACTTGGGGGCCACATTGACAATATCAGAGAACTTCACGGGCCACATTACGCTTTTAACCAACATGCTAAAACATTTATAAATGAAACCCAAAATAGCTAACTTTGTTAACTTGCATATTTATGCATATAGACCAGGCCTGGCCAACCCGCGGCTCCCGAGCTGCATGCGGCTCTTTGCCAGGTTTCATGCGGCTCTTACGTTCATATAGAATTTTAGATTTTTATGTTCGTGTTCGCTTCTCGAGTTCAAGACAGTATTTTCATCAAAAGCACATGTGCGTGAGATGAAAATACCGCCAAGTTTCCCAGTAGGGGCAAGATCATTTGAGTAAACCATTTGTGTCAAGTTCACGCTCAAAATGGCAGGGAGAAAATGTGAAGATGAATACAGGACGTGTGTGTGTGTGTGTGTGTGTGTGTGTGTGTGTGAGAGGAAGGGATGGGGTGATGGTCATGTGTGTCCATGTGTATGACGTGGCTCTTTGCGGTAACACAGTAACAATGTGGCTCTTAGTCTCTGACTGGTCGGCCACCCCTGATATAGACTATTCATATGCAACACCATTTTCATAATCAAACATAACAGTTCACTTTAACCATGTATCTTTTTATGCAGCAGTAAATAAAGCTACATTCTGTAGAGCTCGTCAAGCTCACAAGCTTCCATTTGAACGCAGCATATGTGTCAATATATTTAGCAGACGCTGACTCAGCACTAATGTCTATACATGTGTCAATGTATGTCTGCTTCATTGATCAATGCTGTCTGCTCTCATGTGGTGTTACCATGACGATAAACAGCCAGAGTGGTCTGCAGTGTGTTTCTACAGGATAACACATAAAGGGGGGTTACTACACTCAGCGCCACATGGGGGGGGGGGGGGCTGATAAAACATTCAACTTCTGATTGTTATGAGGGGAGGGGGTGGGGGACCAAGTCTCTGTCACCCTGTTGAAGGGTCCTTGACCAGGGCACTGCATTCCTATCAACCTGCTGTTGTGTTGCCGACCTTATTGCCATATAATGTAAGATAAGGACTAAGGTAAGCATTGCATTTATTGGCTCTATTGTACGTTGCTTCAGTTTCATTTTTAATATGCATTAAAAGGTAAAGTCAGCTATTGCAAGCTAATACACTTTTTGTCAAAGTCACCAAATATCTCCCGCATTCCGCTATTTTACCGTTCTTTGCGCGTGCTGAAAAAATATTCTGGTACAATGGCCTTGGCTTCGCAATGCGTTTCCATGTGTTGGGCGGAGCTTCTGAGTGTAATGTTTCATGTTCCCAGTCCTGTGTTAGTCTTGTCCCTTCATGTGGTTACCTTGTATATTGAGCCTGTTTGCCCGTCACTCCCTGCCCAGTGTTTCCCAGTCTCGTTAATTCCACCCGTGTCTGTGTAATCATGTCTGATGTGCTGCACCTGTTCCTCGTTGTTGTGAGCCTATGGTCTGTCTTCATGTCTTGTCTACATGTGTATTTAGCCCCAGTGTTTCCCCAGTCCTGTGTCTGTTGTTGTGGATGTTATGTCTATGTCGCGCTGCTCCCCGTATTCCTGCCTTTTTTCCTTTTGGTGAATAAACCTTGTCTAGCGTTTGGGTCCTTACCTCCGTGCAGCGTGACACTGAGGGAGATTGTTTTGATTTGAGCTTGAATCTAGCAAGCGTTCTTGAGAATGACTAACCCTGCCTTTAAACGTTATATTGGGATTGGAAAGTACAAACAAACACATTTGCTGCAGTGTATGATACATATCTAAACCACTTTTGATTGAATTACTGATTACCTACGTGATCGTACATGTTGTGAAATATATGTGAGATTAAACTATCCTTACATAAACAGCTAATATATGACTATATATGACATTATATATGACTAACTAATAAATAATAAAGCATGCTTAGCCACTTAAAATACAGTCCATATGTATACATCCCCAGAGGTGCTTGTATGGACACATGTATACATGCACACACCAGCACACACACAAACACATGCACGCACACGCACATACGCACACACACCAGATTTCCTGGTCCTTCACTACCTGATATAAGAACTATCTAAGTCGTTTTCAATGTGATAACAAAGGTGGGATAAAGGGACATTTTATTTACCATCACCTTTATTTATAATGTCAGCATGTTACACCATGAGCACCACTTACCTCTTATCCTGCAATTTTATTTTATTTATTTTATTTTCTGATCATTCAAACAAAATAAAAAAAAAAATAAAAAAAACTGCAACATTCCTCTTCCCCCAGTTTCTTCCCCAGTTCACTATAATGATCTGCACTCAGCCTGTTTCAAGAGGGACCTCTGATCTCTATCAGTGCTATGGGAATGCAATTGCCTGGGCTGCAGTCCTGTAAAGGACATTGCAGTAAAAGTATCAGATTTCAACACATGAAACACAGAACAGTCTTGTTGCTAACACAACCAGTAATATTACACCCTATAGTTATACATCAATGTATGGACATCAATGTATGGACATCATTCTAAAAACTCAAAGGCTTCCTGACAGATTGTATGATCGATCAAAGGTTGTGAGTACAATTGATCTTAAATGGACATTAACAAAGGACTAAGATGAATGTGTTATTTTTATGATGCAGTATTGGATCTTGTGGATGTGTTTTCTACAATGCTTCAATGAAGGATTGATAAATGTACACCCAGTGACAATATGCTAGATGTTGATTACATAGACAAGCCACATCTTGATCATCTAGATAACACATCCATTAAGGCCACCATATTGCATTATTGCCTCCCTAAATTCCTTAACACGGATGTGGTAAAAGTTAAGCTTTTATACAGTGCTCAAGGGCAATAGAAGAATAGCACAACTGAGACAACACTGCGGTGCTGACTAGTGAATATAAACACTTCAAGGATGAATATGGTTTATTTTCTCACGCTGGCCTCAGATCTGCACTGATACAATAAATCAAAGCCAATGGAATAATGACAGAACAAGTCAGTGAAGCTCAGGGGTCTTGACATTTTGTCCTTGCAAGCTATTGCCATTATTTCTATATCTTAATTACCCTAAAGACTCTAAGGTTAATCCTAAAGTACCAGGCGTGCAACTCCAGTTGTTAACACAAACAAACAGCTATGGGAGAGTTGGACTACTTGACAGGACGTCTTGACTGCTTCCAGATAGCAGGAGCAGGACGTTGGACAACACAACAACGTTGTGCAGCCATGCGTGTCTAGGTAAATAACCCCTTTCTCTTCCATCTTCTCTGCTGCCGCTCCTAGAACTCGTTGGCTCCGTGCAGAACAGCGTTGCTCCTACTTGTTCCGGTTCACTGGGGCCTGGAATTCCCTGTTCGGATCAACGGGAATGGAATCCTCTGTCCGCTGAGGCAACTAAAAGCCCGTCTGTTTTAAGACAGGAGGTCTCATAAAACTGTCGGAGCTGAGGGTGTCCTTTTACCGGGGGAGGAACGGGGGACTTGGCTACCTGGCTTCAGTCAGTCAGCATGGAGAATTCCCCGACACTCTGAGACGGGGGTTTATTGGTTACCCGCTGGCCCTGGGATCACAACATTTATGGTTGACCAATAATAGCTTCTTCCAACCCCTCTCTCACTCTTCCAGTCTCTCAAGAGTAGAGGAGACCCCGATAAATTTAGATGCGGTTCACTTTACTACTGTGATTTCTGCTTCATTTACATTTTAACGATCATGTCCACGTGATCAGGTTTGCTTTAATGGTGTCATGTCAACAACAAACTGGACACGGTCTTGTTTCCTCTGAGCTCTGACGATTGTCATAAACAGGTTAATGTGTTTTATACAAAGTCTACCCTTGTTAATGTCATTCAATCTAAGACTAATCACTAAAGACAATTAAGACATGTTTGAATGGATGTTCCAGATCTGAGTTTTTGCTACAACACTAACTTACTTTTCTTGTTATTGCTCAACTGGTTGGCCTCGCTTTTCTCTGGTCGGGGTTTAGATTTTTTTAATCACAAAAAATCAATATAATGTTAAACTATAAGGCTTTACTGAACACAACTGTCCTACTTTCACTGCACCTATTTGTTTTTGGTTGAGCAGCATCGAACCATCGACGGTTACAATGCCGCCCTTCGTATTTCTTATTTCCTTATTTCTTTATTATTGTATGATTCTTGTTCTCTTCCTCATTTGCTCTTCCTCTCTTTCTCCTCTGCATCCACATTGACAGACAACCTCGCCAGCGCATTCCCCTTCTCTTGCCACCACACACACATTCTGGACATGTGTCCAACATGGCGTCCAAAGCGATCGTTCGGTGACCAAGCTTTACGGTGCCTAAACCCTGTCGCTCATATAACATCCATCAGAGCAAACACACCACCCTATTATCTTTCCTGCTCCCCTACAAACGAGAGGTGGCAGTTTTAGGTGGGGCAGCTAAGCCTGGTCAGACCGTCCATAAAAGCTGCGTCTGGGGTCAGTGCAATGGGTTTACGTGCGTGCCTGTGTCTTTACATGACAGATGGGTGAGCTACGGCTAAACCAACATGGTTAACACATACATCACTGCAGGGTCAGAGGCTCAAATGTATCTGTGTTAGCAATAATGAGTCCTGCAGGAGTGGTCTTCTGTGTTGTGTGTGTGTTTTTTTTTCTGTACTTGCATGAATCATTTCCGTATAGTATGTGTGTGTGCGTGTCCGTCTTTGTGCGTGTTTTATATTTGCATGAATCATATCCATATTGTGTGTGTAATAGTCTGTGTGTGTGTGTGTGCTTGCGAGCGTGTTTGCGTGTATGTGTGTGTGTGCATGTGTGTTGTTTGTCCACGGCCCAGTAGTGTGTTCTATCAGCTGATGGAGAGATGGAGGATGTATCACCTCCAGTTCTCCCATTTTAAGACCCTTAGTGTTCAGGCCGCCACACGTCTGTTAAGCATCTGTTAAGTCCTCAATATACTTGCTTTTAATTATGCGTACACAAGATGGCTACCAGGCTTATCGGGCGCGTATCCTACATTCCCTTGGAGCGTAGTATGTGCGCGTCCTCAGAAATGAACGCTATACATACGCATGATACAATACAGCACATGAATGTGGAGGCAGTATCAGGATAAACAGCGATTTCAAAGAACAACAATGGCGGAAGGTTTTAAAGAGAAGTTGGTACAGATAGTTTTTAATTACCTGACATCTATATGATGCCTACACGCCGCTCCACATTTTGACATGTTGGTTATTGTTGTGGAAATTCGAAGGTAGTCAAGGGAAATATTCCGGGTTCAGCCAGGGATGATTTGGCCCTGATCTGCCCCCTACTGGATATATTTTAGCACATGCAAGGTACACAGGCAAGTATCTGAACAATGCCTTTCACGTTTGAATGATGACGCTTGTCTACGTGTACGCGTTGTGTACACGTAGACAAATAAATCATTTTGACGCCCGCCCTGCTGTCGTGCATTTGAGTCCAACCGCCCCCACCCTGTCACATTCTACATTTTAACAATTGACATGGCAATGAAATGCTAATGTGTGTGGCCTGGAATTACCTCCGCACTGTCTACATGGAGTGACTTCATCTGCACATTTGACATCATGACTACAGTATGGCTGCCTCATTCACTCAGAAGACAACGGTCTAGTCTTCATCAGAGAAACAATGAGGACAATAGGCAGCTTGTTGTTGCTTTCTGATGCTAACTGTACATCTGTTTAAATATGAAATAATCTTCCCTCAGGGTCTATGTACAGTGTTATTTTTTATTTCCACAGTCTCAGAGGTGAGATTTGTGCATGTGCGTGTGTGTGTGTGTGTGTGTGTGCGTGACCACATCAGAGGCTGACAGATTGATTAGCATTAACTAAAACATTTGCCTTTTCTATTTCGTAGTCATCAGGGATCAGGATCGAGATCCGGAACTGGGTCTCAATCTTCTCGACACCGAGCAGGTGTCTTTACGCTGTCAACTGTGCGAGCATCGCTGTTCGTGTGTAAGTATGTTGAAGACGTAATCTAATTTAAGTGCTCTCTACCACAGGAATAGCAATTTTCTTTTTCTGTGTGAATTGTGTGGGTCAACTCAATAGACATGGGCTGGAATTAATGAGGTGCTGCTCCCCCCAAAACCTTCCAAATATAACAATAAACTGCCGAATATGCCTTTGGTTTAAACTTCTTATCACAGTAAATTATGTGTCACAGCAGAAGTTACAGCTGAAGCTGTAACTGAAGTCTGGGTTACAGCAATGTTCTCACTCAATTTATATTCTATGTTCCATACAGCGGTTTCACACCAACAGATCTTCTGCCTTTGGTACCCCAACATCTCGCCTGTCACTGTCAACAACTAATCCTGTCATCTGATAGCTAAATCCCTGAGAAACGCACGCCAAGCCCCTAACCACACCTCCCTGAATGCTTGTACTTTCACCAGGGCTTGACCCCATGTTCCTCCTAAGTGGACAATAACTCTGACGTGAACGTCATCTGCTCTGCCTTACAGCCTTTAGGGGGATCGGGAGATACAACGCTGATAGTGTCTATCTCTTCTGTCTGGGACACTTGATGCAGTGCATGTCAGACGAGTAGAGCCTGAAATGGAACATGCACGCAAACACATACACATGTGAATATGCACATGCACAGACACACACACACACACACACACTAACATAAATAAAGAAAATAAACAAATGAATAACAAGAACTCAGGAAATTCTGCATGTACAGCTGGTGTGATAACATATAAATGTACTACTAGCTACAGTAACAAATAAAATGTATATCTTTGCAAGAGGGTGACAACTGCAGATAATTACTTTTTTTTTCTCTGAGGAATTTTATCTTTGTTCTTCTTTGCAAATGAACCAATCTACAACTGAGAAAGACATTTCTGCAATCAGCATTTGTACAATTCGGACAATTGCACACTCTCTCAACACTTGTGTTATTACTCTGTGGCATTGTGTGAAAAAACTGGATATTTTAGAGCGGCCTTTCACTGTATTGTGACCAGACCTGTGCAATAATCAAGCTGCTTAATCAGCATGTTATATGATATAATATGCCACAGGTGTGCCATACCTGCAGGTGGATGGATTACTTGGCAAAGGCGAAGTGCTCATTAACACAGATTACATTTGTGAAAACAATCAGAGCCAAATAACCCATTTATATTATAATTAGCTACTGCAAGCTATTTGTAAGCTAATGCGCTTTTTGTGGAATTCACCAAATATCTCGAAGCATTTCGCTAGCTTCTGTGCGTGTGTAAAAAAAATAAATCTGGCACTTTAACATAGCCCTGGCTCCGTAAATTGTAACATAAACAAAGTGGTGAACACTGCTCACATCAACAAAGCCATAGTAATATCCCCTTCACTCATTGGCTGTTTCTCAATTCCAAGAACGCTAGGTACATACTTGTTTTCTTGAGAGGTACGTTCTTGCCAAGTGGTGTCCTTCTTGGAATGGTCTTGCAAGAACGCGAAGACAGATCTAGATTGAGATGCATATATTTGTCTATCGTTCTAGGGCTATTGTGCAATACCTAGGGATGACAACACTGAACGCTTGATAGCCGGCGGCCTGTAAGCGGGACCTCACACTTACGAAATTGTTGTAGCACATTTTAAACTAGACTCCATCTTGATACATCGACCACAGATTTGAAGTTAAAACATATATATTCTTGCATCAAAAATTCTTAAAACAGCATTTCGTGACACAATAACAGTAGTATTTCGAAAAGCATACCCATTATTGTTGTGTGTTTTCTCGACTGCCATTGACGCTTGATGATTCGAAATGCATTCTGGGATATTCCGCGGACAAGTTCACACACAAGTCACCACTGGATGCATCCTTGGTAAAAACCGTTAATCAAGAACACTTCCTGGTATTTTATCCGTTCTTGGCTAGATGCGAACAAAGAATAGTGGGCTTTGAATGATGACGTCTGCATGAACAGAAAAGAACGCATATTGAGAAACAGCCATTAACTCATCCCGGACTTTGTCTGTGTCTTGTCATTTCACACACCTGGTGCCCATTCCCCTAATTAGCCTTAGTATCTGTAGCCCTCTGTTTCTCCCTGTTCTTGTCAGGTATTGATGCTGTTCTGGTGAGTGTTGATGTCTGTTTGTTGAGTTTATATTAAATGTATCATTGTCCTGAACCCCAACCTGCGTCTGGTTTCTGCCACCTTCCACTTGCTGCGTGACACTAAGCATAATGTTTCACAGATGGATGGACCGTTCTGCCTACATTCTGACATTTCTAAAAGCCCTTAAAAGTGAACGCCATCCTGAGGAAAAAAGACCACAGGGGATGACTCAGACTACAAAAGCAGTTTTTTACCACTGAGGTGAATGGAGGGGGCCTGCATCGGCCTTTGGCCTTGGTGAATCTAAAAAAAACGGCTTCTTAATAACGTTCATGAAAAACCTGAGCTTTACCAAAAGGCTCATTCACACTCTGGTGCTCCAAGGTTGACCATGGACTAGGAGCGGTGAAAAAACTCAGCCGTTTCTTTGCTCAATGGCAGGTCCTTGGCTTTTGTGAGTCGGCGACTAGAACGAGTTTTAAATGATGGCTGCCTTTAAGTCTGAGAAGTGGAGGGGGGGGTTTACTTAGGGATGGAGGCGGGGAAGTAGGGGTGGGGCGAAACACTGAACTAACATCCCATGGTGAGGTTTGTGGGGGTTGGTGGGGTCAACACGGTCCTGAATAGATTCTGGTTCCAGTTGATTCTGTGTAGGGAAGTGGTTCTTGTTGAATGTGTCTGTGTGTTTGTGTGGCTGAATGAATGTATAAATGCATTTACAGTGCTTTGTCTGTGTGTTGTTGGAAGAGTGTATTTCTATAATCATGTCGTCCTACATGTGACCACACAAGCTCTGCAGTATTTGAATGTATCCACTCACCACTGCACACAGATAAAACCCATGTGTTGACGATGTGTCCACCTCATTCCTTCCCTTCTTCACCATGTGACACAATCAATACCTAAAACAATATACGCTATATTTAACACAATATACAATATATAAAGTATAGACTACATTACCACACACACACATTGTCAAAACATTGCTTTTTCTGTTATTATGAAACTGTCAGTCTGCTCTTGGCTGGGTCGATCTCTTATTATTAAGTTATCAGCGAGGAATGTTGACAGAAGTAATGGCGGATATGTAATAGCATGCAGGGGGTCCTAAAGTATGGGGGGGGGGGGGGCATTAACCTCCTGGTTAGCTAGAGAAGGAGACAAAGTGAAGAAGTGTATGTAGGAGGCAGTGTAGGCTATACAGTATGTTCTGTGTGCCAACAAGACCCCCCAACAAGACCCCCTAATCCTGGGGCAGGGACATGGCAACAGTGGTGCAGTCGGTATAGTGCAGGGGATCCAGAAGTCGCTGGTTTGATTCCTGCAAAAGCCTCACCTGGGGTCCCTGGGCTGATATGGGGAAAGCAATTTCAGTGGCCTTGAAGGTTTGTAAAGCGTTATATAAATGCAGACCATTTATTGACCTTTTCACACAATGTCCTTAATTAAGCAGTGATTGGTCGGTTTAGATGTGCATGCTTTCTCCTGTGAGTGGTATGGATGGAGTCCTCCTGTAGGAGCTATACAGTATATAATAAGTATAGACAGAGCAGATTATCACCTACAGAAGGAGGCCTTTCAACATGTTTATCTACTGAGTGCAAGTAGACAAACAAATGTTGACACAATATTTATTTAATCGACAACATCCAAATATAACAATTCAAAAGTATTGTAAAACAAAATATAAAAAAATAACAATATTCAAATGGCATAAAAAAATAACAATATTCAAATGGCATAAATATAAATGTTAAATATAATTGTTGCTAAAGCAATAGGCTAATGGGCTATCCGTATAGCAGTTGCTGCAAAATATTTCAACGTTTAAAGTTACTCAGCAATGGAAAAGTAATACACTTTATTTTGGCATCAAGTTCAAATATCAACAAGCTTTCTCCAGAATGACTGACCACTTTTAAATAAAACATAGAGCTATTATTGAGATTCATTGTTACTCTCTTATCGACCTTTGAATATTATTCTATATATCTGTGACTTCTGGTTCCAATACAGCTGCTAAGTAAAATTCATAATCCCAAAGCGGTACTTGAATGCTGTCCATTGTAACGCTTCATTAATTAAGAGAAATAATACAGACAACGAAAAATTGACTTCTTATGCTGAGGGTATGTGTTCACATTCCCATTAAGCTATCAGTGTGTGTGTGTGTGTGTGTGTGGCTAAATTATTCCAACTTAATCCTGTGTAACCCTTAGGTTACTTGGTAACATAGTTTTGAAAATAATTCTTTATAAGATACATTTAGTGTCTAACTGAATCCTATTAAAGAATAAATGTTCCTTTATAAACGCACAAGGCACTGGCTAGACTAGCTTTGTATACAGCAAAGAGCAACAGAATGGCCTTATAACAGTGAAAGCAGAAGTAATGGAGAAACAGGTGTTAAGTGAATTGCCTCTTCGTGATTAGGGCCATAAACACTTTTGGTCAGAGGTTAGGGGTTGTACAGGCTTCTAACGCATTACAAAGCGACAAATCTGGAGAAGGTTATCCATCTCAAATTAACATCATACCACTCACCGTCTTGCCCCCGAAGCTGAAGGTAACCTACAGGCCATATCAATTTAATTGTCCAAAACTCTAACTTTACTTGCTCATCACATGGATTCATTTAAATGTGTGCATAACATTCATAAACATATTCATGAACATATAGACTAGAGGATTTGGCAGTTGGAAAATTGTCTCCCCCATTACTGCATGCAAACACTGAAATGTAATGTTAAATTGAATAGTGTGTGCGTGCGTGCATTCATGTGTGTGTGCGTGCGTGTCTATGCGTGTGCGTTCATGCGTGTGTGTGTGTGTCATCATCCCCTCCATCGCGGATCCATAAAAATGACCCAGGACGTAGCAGGAAGCAGAACACCCTCATCCATCATCGCAGACCTACACACCATCCCTCTCTCACCGCATCACCATATCACTCTCCCCTTCCTCTGGAGAGTACACGGTGATAATGTGACTCTATTTGTTGTTGGCCCTGAAGCCGGCCTGTTTAAATCTCCCCGGTGTTCCTTTGGCCCCTGCCAGCTATCCATTACACAGGCACACAGAGGCTGCTGTTAGCCATTTGTCACCGGCTAATCCCGGTCGCTTGGCTAGAGGTGTTTCACAGGCACGTGCTCGTAATGAGAAATGCACCGGCACAGATGCTGCAAAAGTGTGCGTGCGTGTGCGTGCGTGTGTGTGTGCGTGTGCATGCGTGTGTGTGTGTGTGTGTACGCATGTTCGTGTATTTTTCCTAACTACTGTATAGTGACATGTGAGGCTAACATAAATAGTTGGTCCCGTGAAATATAATATTAGTGCTGGCATATGAATCATAAAGCTCGTTAAACAGGAGTGTAAATAAACAATGAATGGAGACACCGCGCCCCACACAACTGAATAATATAAGGCCGCCTGGTGTGGATGGACGTAGTCAGGCACCTGGGTAACCGGTCCACTGCTTGGCAACCAAACCTAGTTGCTACGCTGAGATGTACTGCATGACTGATGCTATGACGGTAAATTAGCTGCAGGTTGGTCGGCTGTAACTGTGGAGCGGTTATACGGAGGCTGTGCTCTGTGGCTTTTGGGGAAACCCTGTTGACTCTTATTCTCTCAGAGGTGATTTCTTTTACGGAGCTTATCGTTAGCAAAGGGTCGAGAGGTTTATGATGCCTGCATGATGTGGTCATAGCATAGCACAGGACAGAGAGACCAGGGGTCTGTCTGTTTTTGTTTGACGCATTCATAGGCTTCTGTGTGCATGTGTGTGTGTGTGTGTACCCAATATGTGAGAGATTCCTATTTTACACTTGTTAGCAACAAATAATGTTAATATCACACTCATATTCATTTATACTATATCATTTTTGGTCAGCTAGGTTACATTACAAATTTGAATTTAAATTGTAGTTGAATTGAACTTGTTTTGAATTGTGGGTTATTGGTTTGTTTATGTACAAATGTATGTATGTCCATGCATACAACAGGTATGTACTGTACTACTGTACATGTGTGTCTATTCATCTGCAAATGTATTCGTGTGAGTGCATAAGGACGAGCAAACTGGTAAAACTCCTGGAGCTCCACAATGGATGCTCATCCATCTAAGGACACGTTAGAGGAGCAACATCCATCATGCTGGACTTCAAAATCAATGCAGAATTAGACCTGACAGTGATTAAATGAAAGGGAGCTGCATGTTCTGTCTGATTTATGACTCATTATAATGCTATCAAGAGATACCGTGATATACTGTATATCTATTTCATTTGTGACGCCAATCGCAAAGTTAAACAGTTGTGTTAAAAAACTCTTTAAAAAGGGACGTTGAACTTTTTTTAAACTCTTGCATATAAACTACAGATGGTTATTAGTTTTGCAGACACGGGGACTTATAATAATGAGGTAAAGAGAAGCTTCAGAGTTCAACACTCGTACGAGGTGTCATATTCTCCCCAGACCAGTATATTACATTCTATTACCCATTACATATGACCACAATGAAGGTCAATTAGATGGGACTGCTGTTTGCAACTGTAATTCTTCAGTATAATTATATTTAGCGAATATATTTGCAAATAGAAAGTTCTGGTGTCTCATTAGTCACGTCTCAAATGTCCTTTATAATGGACATTTGAGACGTGACTAGATAATTGAAAAGATAGTTTGACGCCCATATTGCAAACACACTTTAGGCTGAACCACGTAATCCAACCTGCTTTTCACAGTGCCTCTGTCTAAGTGGTTTCTACCATGCGGGCAGCTTCTATTCTGTTCTGTTCTGCCATCACCCTGTTTTGCTTTTGTTTGCCCCAGCACGGTCGGCACGGTAACCTGCTGAACCCTAACGACGGTCGTGCATGGTTAAGTGCCTCCTGATTGTGGACATAACTGAATGGCGGTAACGTCTGCCAGATTCTGCTCTTCATCACACACGCTTTGTGTGTCTACATCAGCACGTTGCCACACATTCTAGTACACACACACACACACACACACACACACAAACAGCCCATTCTTTGTGCTCAAATCCCTCCACAAACAGTTAGCCGATCCATTGACTGCAGATGCCCCAGAATGTGTTTTTGCCGAGGAGCTCCCGTCAACATTTAGCTGACACGTTGACGAGCAGATGTTGAAGCATGTCGGCGTTTCTCCTTCTGATGGGATTGTCTCGGGAACGAGAGCAAACCAATTTCCCAAGGGTGAATTGTGGGAAGCAACCAGGCATTCAGGAGAGCTAATTCAGCTCTGAGGGGTTCAGGGTGGTTGGCTGTTGTAAATGATGATGGCCGGGACCTCCACTTTGCCTTCGTAACCCCACCAGAACACTGCATGACATGACAAGTGTTGTGACATTGTTGTGCAAACAAACAGATAGCAAATGTGAATTATACAGGGACCATAATACCACATTAAACTTAATATCTATTTTGTTAAACCTTCAATTAATAATACCATAATAATAATAATAATAATAATAATAATAATAATAATAATAATAATTAGAATAATAATATGTATTTATTATTATTATTATTATATTATTATTATTATAATAGATGCATCTCTAAATATAATAATAAAAAAAATAATAATAAATATATATATATATTCTAATAATAGTTTCATATAAATCCAAAGCGTGATGGGATAAAGCACATGCACTCATTGTGCATAGCATGTGTTGACCAGGACCCGTTTGACTCAAGCCTGTCCCTTAAGGGTAAAGTCAGCTATTACACACTACCTAACTTAATTGATTTGCACAATACAACATGCAGGAGAAATGGACATGATTAAATTAAAGATGATCCTGTTACTTTGGAGTAATGCATGGCTTCAGTGCCTATAT
>JAODUH010028528.1:11828-23276 GCA_027564835.1 Typhlichthys subterraneus
ACACCCACATATAGACACATACACCCACATATAGAGACATACACCCACATATAGAGACATACACCCACATATAGACACATACGCCCACATATAGAGACATACACCCACATATAGACACATACACCCACATATAGACACATACACCCACATATAGACACATACGCCCACATATAGACACATACACCCACATATAGAGACATACACCCACATACAGCTACATACACCCACATAGAGACACATACAGAGACATACCGCCACATACTCCAACATACAGAGACATTCCTACAAGATGAACCTTCTCACTGTATGGTCACAGGAATAAATAACGTGTGAGATTTTGTGTGAGGGTATGTTCGCGCCGGTATGTGTGTGTGTGTGGGTGTCGAGGTCACTTGCAAGCATCTATCATAGCTCTGGGGTGAGTCGCACAGGGGACACTGAGAATTGAGATTCTGTGCTGGAGTGTTGCTGTCACTGTAAATGTTTAGAGGACAAACACATCCACGGTCGTCGTGCGCCGGGCACCTGATCATTCAGCTCATTCCAGAACACACAGAGCTTTTTCAATGTAACCCGGAGTGCTACCAAAGTGAGAAGTACACTTTAGAAAAAGGTGAAAAAGGTCTACAGTGAATACAGCGAGCTTGGAAACAGAGAGGGCTAAACAGGCAGCATTTTTGGATGCTTGGGGGGAGGGGAGGCTTTTCTATCCTGACATGCCAGAGGAATTGTTGTCACAAGTCCATCTGGGGAGCCGTACATTGAAACTGTTTGTAAATGGCTGTACTTTCAAAAAATACTTGACAGTTGATTGGATGAAACATCTGGTCGTTTTCGCTGTCGGCACCATGGTCGGCACACCTAAACCAGGCCTATATAGCTAAACACGACGCTGATTGGAAAACCACGGCCGTATAGCTATAAACATGACGCTGATTAGAAAGTTCAGTTGCTACTTGGACACATTCAAAATGATTCAGAGGCTTTCCAGACTGATTCTCACAACTAAATTAAACTGAAGCTTGCGAGGCTAGGGCTTTTCACCCTTTATGCAGACCAGAAAGACCCAGCGTTCCGTGCAAGTCAATGGGGAGATCCACGAATCTCACCACAATTTCTGCAGCTGTTTTGGGATAAATTGACTTTGTTTCAGACCATGCATGGTATTTAGCTGTCTGCTACACGTCAGCCTCCATAGCAAAATGCTGTTGGTGACACGCCCACTTAAGAGACCAGAAGTGCTCCATTTTTGCATTCATTGAAATACATTACAATGCTCCATCTTTGTATTATCCCAGTATCTACAGTATAGGGACATTCTACATGTGTTTGCCAACCATTTCACTTTTCACGATATCCACTGGCCTGAGATTAAACCTTATGGCATAGTAACTTAAACAAATGGCAGACCAGTAGATACAGTAGACAGACAGACAGACAGACAGACAGAAATGTCTTTATCTTGACTATAGGATCATTCCGAATAGCATGATTTATCCAATTATTCTGGCAATAATTAATATATACAATATTAATATATTATAATAATATAATTAATATAACAGTATTTATATAAGAACTTGCAAGCAGGAATCATCACATGGAGAATATAGCCCTCCAATAATGACAACAAATGACTTGTCATCAACTGAGTAACACAAACACTTTATTCACTGGATGGTTAATAAATCCGATGTACTTTACTATGTCTAAATCAGTTTATTTTATATTGACAAAGTACATTCACTCCGATACTGTACAATACAGCTTCCTTGGCAAAACGCCCATCCCACTTACAAATACTTGTCTTGCAGTGTGATATTTACACAGAGGCTGCTAATGATGATTAGTTTGGGCAAAGGAAAGGAAATTAACTAGAAATTGAATTAGGAACACGTCTAGAATATGTCAGAAGATGATAGCGGTGCAAGAGAGATATGACTATGTTTGTGCAGAGGGCATCGCAAACAGAATTAAAGAACAGTATCTACCCAGACAGGTATATCCATATTAATTTGGACGTGAGTATAGTGTTGTATTTGGCAGAAAAGACATGTTCCACTCCGGTCAGGGTTAGCGGTCAGCTTCTGTACTGTATGATCCAACCCCTTCTGAGGTTTGCACCAGTGAAGGTTGTGACAATTGTAAACAACGATTTGTTGACAACCATGTATTATTGACTTGTGACAAAAAAGAATCCACAGTTCATGCATCGCGTGCAAAATGCAGAATTACAAACTGTTACATCAGATGCTGTCACATAGAGACCATGGGAGATAGAGAAAGTGCTACGCCCCATGCGGTGTCCTGTCACCTAATACAAAACACTTGAGGTCAGTAGAAAGCAAAGCGCTACTCCAACTACGTTAGTAAATCACAATTACAATCTCATTCTATTTGAGGAATACACACACACACACACAAAGCTGACACCATTCAGTAGTTAAAGGTAAAGTCAGTTATTGCAGCTCCTTTTCCACCCATGGTAAGCCAATACACATTTTGTCAAATTCAACAAATATCTCCTCGCATTCCACTAGCTTATTGTTCTCTGTTTGTGTTGAAATAAATTATCTGATACTTCTACAAAGCCCTGGCTCCGTAAATAGCAACATATACAAAGTGGCGAACACCGCTCACAACAAAGCCGTAGTACTACGCTTTGCTTCAGAATGCATTGCTTCAGAATGCGTTTCAATGTGTGGCGCCACGAAGGTCTGCGGTCACACGGAGGGATAATATTAGCAAGCGTTCTGGAAAATGACTAACCCTGCCTTTAATGACTTTAGCTCCAAAGATACTAGTTTATGTTCTCTTGGGATCACTCCAGTTTTAGTAAATGTAGGTAACAACTCCCAATGTCTACAAGGCAAGAAATTGCTCTGTGAACTTGCTGCTATGCTGCTAATGTATTCCCAATACAATAATGTTAACATCTAACAACAACAACAACATCTAACAACAACAACAACAAGAAATAAGGCAGGCCGTTTTAGCTCAGCTGAATGTTGAAGCCACCTGACAAACCCTTTCAGGGAGAACGAGAAGAGAGGTCACCAGTGAAAACCAGGGCGATCGGCAGCCTCATTTTCCACCCATGGTGAGCTACGATGCCCGGACGGTTGTTTGCGGAGCTGAGCGATGAAGCAGCCGACTCCTGGCCTACCTGTGATAGCTTCGTCACGCAGGTGCAGAGGACCGGCCCGCTAGGACTCCACCGCATCCTTCATTCTCCACCCCGCTTCCTATCCTTCTTCCCCCTGTGTGCTCCACTTGCCCAAACACCTTTTCTCCCCAACCTTAAAAACCTCCACTGGTATAATAAGATCACTCTCTCTCCATCGTAACACCTTAGACCCTTGACGCCTGAATATATTTCCAATAATTTTTTTAATAATAAAATAAAAAAATAAATAATACATTTTTTTGTTTGTTTTTGCTTTCAAGGTGATTAATTTGAGATTGTTCATTTTTATTGAGCACATATATATATTTTTTTAGATATGATCCAAATTAGGGACACGTGGTGGAAGCCAAGCCGAATTTGATGCACCAAGTGTGGCTTGGCTTTCGCTGAAGCCTCGATAAAGACCCAAGCGGACCTACGTGGCATCTTGGCCGACCCGTGGTGCACCAAAGTCGGCTTGGGTTCCAGCCATTACGGCCGTATTTAGTCATTCTGGACGGATGTCGCAAATTAGCGACAAACAGAAATCGTCAAATAACTTAAAAAATATTACTCACATGAGGCTCATTCTAAAATTGTAAGCTGTAGAAGCAAAAAATAAGATGGAACATATATTTTCATCTTAGCACAACTTAACTCCTTTAGCACAGTTTCGTAATATTTGCAGCCTCAAAAACAGAACAATAAGCTTCCTTGAACCGGATTTAGTTCCCACTCGGACCGGGCCTAGGAGAAGCCAGTGTATGCAAAAGGTTCCTACGTACAGTATGCACCGAACATGCAAAAACCGGAATTGGGGGAATACATACGCTATCTTGGCTGCAGTCTGACTGGAACCGGTGTGTCGCGAATATGCCTCCATCGGCGTCAAGGGGTTAAAGGTGTTCTATACAATATGATAGCAGCAGACAACTGCTGTCTATGTAAAGATTAAGTAGAGTAATTGCGTCCTGACTCCTGAGCAGAGTGAAATCACACTCCCTCTGTGTGTGTAGTAATCTGAGTTCCTCTGGTCTTAGTTTTCATATCTGGTTAGTGCATGAACATGTGTGTGCGCGTGTGTGGCAGCAAGTCATATAGAGTCACTTTAACCACCCTAATTATTTGAGGCATTGGCCTAATTAATACACACCCCTCACGAACACTCAAAAGCTTTGTGTCAAATGTGTGTGTGCGCTCTGTAGGAAGCATAGCATCTCAAGTGCACTGTGTCGTGTTTTCAGTGAGAGCTGCCTCGATGAAGCCGTGTCGTCAAGGTCTTGTGAATTCGCTGTGCTCGCACGTGTCACATCGGCATGCACAGCCAAGCATTTCACTGCATTTGACGCCGTGTACGGTGTAAATATATATATATATATATATACACACATACATATATACATACATACACACACATACACACACACACACACACACACACACATGCATATATGTTCAGCTTTCTCCTTTTACCTACAGTATATACTGTATATTCATATATGCCCACACACACATAAGCACCCATATACAAAAAATCCCTCTCTTAACCTGTACAGCACTTTATCTAAGGCTCAGAACAAGAAACGCTGTACAAGGTGAAATGATGCACAAACATTAACCAATATGACAAAATTAAATTTAAATGCAGTGGCTGTGATGAAATGACAAATGAGCATGAAAACACAAATATCAAATACAAATTATTATTCATGTACCAGTGACCTATTTAGTTGCGAAACAACAGTGATTATGAATGCGCAAATGTGCAAGTTAGAGATGAGAGATTTATTTGGGTCTATTTGCAGCGAGAAAAGCAATATTGGTTTACATCCCTGCGTTATACAGCCTCCCCCACCCCCCTCGCCCTGCCCACCCACTCACCCACATATTTATTCCCAAATGTGCCATCAGGTTATTGGGTGGAACGTGCCTCTCTGTGATGCAAGCATCTCCTTAGTTCAAGTGCTGCATGGTGGAGATGCTGCCAGTCGATGCCTTATTTAATAAGTGTGGATTTGTGTACGATTATAGGCCTCTGCTAAATCAAATCTAAGAAAATTGTTTGCTTTGGTGCGAGTGTGTTGGTGATGGACTATTGAGGAATTGGGGGGGTGTAAAGGGGCCACACAATGCCTCAACAACCCACAGAAGGCCAAGATTCATCCTTGGAAAGCACCCATTAACAATGGAGTGGGTCTGCATGTCCGTTTGTACACTGATGAAAACAGGTTGCTTTGACACAATGGTGTGACGGAGAAAGTTTCCCCCAAGTAAAAGACACACATCAGCAAGACAGCCGGGAGAAAGTACATATGCTGACACGCACGCACACACAACACAACACACACGCACACACAACACAACACACACGCACGCACACATACACAACACACAAGCACGCACACGCCATACCACGTAGATGACAACGTGGGTGAGTGGGCGCTGGCCTGGCTCTGTGCAGTGTGTAATTAGCAGTGCCATCTGTATTCTGTAGGCTGTCAGGGACTCAGAGGTGAAGGCAACGCAGGAGGAGCCTGCCTGTCCAATGTCATTTACAGTCAAATCACCACTTGGGCTCCCCCCACCTCCAATCTCCCCTTTCCTCCTCCCCCCCCCCTTCCTTACAGCCCCCACCTTTGTCTCCCTTTCCTCTTTTCCCAGGGAATTTCTCCTCCAGATTGAGCCATCAACTGCTTCATCTACTCCAGAGTGCATAGGGCTTAACACGTTGTCCCGGTATACGCTGTCGTAGGCTCTTCATCCACTCACATGGCAGCTTGCTATTGCAGGGGTTGTCAAAGCGGGGGTTTGGACCCCTTGAGGGGTTGCGATTTGCTTTTTGGGGGCCGCAAGATGAGGTTTCTTTATATAGTTTTGTTTTTAGTCAAATGTGCTCAGCGCTGTTTATATATTTGTATTTCATAATATAAATATATACTATTAGAGAAGTGTTTTGGGTTCTGGCAAGCTATGAACTCCGTTTTAAGTCATTGTGGCTCACAATGGAAACAGAAAATACTTCATAGTGTGTTACTACTAGTGTCCCTCACACCTGTATGCTTTCTTCAGTTCATTTGCTGTCCTTTTCTCCATCACGCACTCAAACATTGGTTTCCACATTGTTGTCTGTCGTTCATGTTGCATTACAACTCCATCCATCTTAGTCTCTTTCATTCCCGTCTCCCCTTCCCTCTGGGTTCTGTGCAGAACCGTGTGTCTCCGAGGAGGCGCACAGGTTTAAATGACGGTCTCGTTAACGAGGTCACTGATAATTCTGCTAATTAGCTGCCATATCACCTTGAGCTGCGGTCCCAGTCGCTAGATAACAACGAGACACAGCCTGAGAGAGCGAGAGAGAGAGAGAGAGAGAGAGAGAGGCAGGCAAGTATGAAGATTAGCAGTAGGCCTACAATATACTGTAGTTGCTGTATGTTCGAAGGATCATTTCTGTTATTGAAACCAACTTTAAGGATACCGTATGACCTATATATGATGTATATCCCACAATTCATTACATTTTCTTTATAGGTATAAAAATCATATAAACTATAGATGATATCATATGTATGTTCTATGCTACTCGGCAGACACTACTACTACTCTACTGACACACCTGGATTATAACGTTATTAAACAAACATAAACAGTTTGCAAGGATGACCTTGCAATTGTGCTGCAAGAAAAAATAATTCACTTGTTTACTTGGTCATAGCATTACATGCCCTAGGCAAGAGGAGACCCTTTATATTTCTGTTCTAGCAAGTGATGTATAGGAAAATAAGACCTTATTTATTTAAGTGGATATTACATTATGGTTTAACAATTAAAGTATTCATTTCGAATATGTTTTTTTTTAAAGGGATTATGAATGTATTTAGCTATCAGATTAAATATATTGTAATCTGGAACAGGGGGCTTCATCATTTTAACATATTACGATATAGCTCTGCAAATTAATGTTACAGGTCGATTCTGACCTTTCATTGGTCCAGACAACTTGGTGATAAACTTGTCATTTTGCTTAGTGGGATTACATTTGTGTTTAACATTTGCTGGAGCCATATTAATCACAGCCTATTAGTTATGGAATAAATAGCTGAAAGAAAAAAAAACCTTTAATGAATGTAATTAAAGAGCACTAATTAATGCATTAATTGATTTTATGTTAATTTAATATTCCATGAAATGTAATGGATCTACAGAGAATCGAGGCAGAGTGATGTAGGCCCTTGGACAAGGTCAATGTGATTTAGTATGATTAGATATTCACTCTCATAAAACCTTATGGATCTATCTACATACATACTGTATATACTGTACAGTATACAGTATTATGTCATGACATCTGATGAAGTTGACATCATACTAAGGATAAACCTACATCGTAAACTGGATGGTGTATTTTATTCACTCGTATTCTACATAGTTGCTTTATAGAGATGTTTTGATCATGAAGGATTCATTCAAAAGCAACAAACGTTGTAAATGTTAAGTAAATTAAATGATTATTTCGATCAATGTAGTATAAAATCTCTCGCATGTTGACGTTTGACTGCATTAAAAGCTGCTGTATAAAAGATTTGAAAGACTAGCTAAAAATAATGAAATAGTAAAAACAATCCAAATATCCACTGCCATGTATTTCCTCAATTTAAAAGACTTTTATAGCATCAGAAATTATACATGTAGAGGCGGTGGCCATCTTTAGTGCCATGGTAGTTGAGTCATTGGTTGGGAGAACTGATTGATTTACTTGAATAACGTCGACCAAACGCTGTTTAAAAATCATCGATTATCAAGAATTATCAAGAAATAATGAGAACAGAGCATCAAAAAATGTAAATGTCAGTTTGTGAGCAAGTCTTTTGCATGAAAGAAATTCAATCATATGAATCTTAAAAAAAAAGCCTCACATCCATCTCTAATGCTTTACCTACTCACCAGATGGATCGCAGGCGCTCTAAACACAGCTATGGTAGTTCGGAAATGCACAAACGTGTGGAACGGAGGTACATATCTGAGGGCCAGATGAGCCTTTGTTCTAGAAAGAGAGAGGATAGATGAAAAAGCATCTTCGTCTTGAGATCTGGGTCAGCTCTGTGTTTCATTGCAGAGCATCTCTCTGCCTGGCTCTATTAGCTGCAATCTCTCTCTCTCTCTCTCTCTCTCTCTCTCTCTCTCTCTCTCTCTCTCTCTCTCATGGAGATGATTCTCCCTGGCAAAGCCACACCAGATTGCCGGAGATGAAGCGCTCCCTCACTGCAGACACTCCTGTGATATAATATGCAAACAGTGATACAAATTAAAACAAAAATAACCCTTTCAACACACACTTATGAACACACACAACCCCTTGGTCATTGAGATACTATGATCAGCTTCTGCCGTCACAATTTGACTGGACATTTTCCATCTGAAAATACTGGTCAAATTTCAACAAAACAAAGGCCCACTAGTCCCATTGTGATCAGGCCGTCTCCCGATGCAGTCCCAGTGAAGGAGGTAGCCAGAACAGCTTTTAGAATGATCCTTCATCTGGATGGATATCATGGATCAGAAGACACAAGTTGGACCAACTGTGCCTAACGTCCGTAATATGCCACACATATTAAACACAAGCTTTGGTGCTTGCACTTAAAGTGTCATGTTTAGACCTACGCATAAGGGAAAGACCTGACGCCACATTTAACTAGCCTGCCTCTACCCGACTACTGCCCTCAGCTCAATATTCGATGATGTTATAGTCTGTAAACCCTGTTAGCTTTAGCCTTTGCACAGTCACCCTGATAGCAGAGCAATCATGTGTAGACACTGCCAGTATAAGTACATCTCCATCTCTCTCACGAATCTCCTGCCAGCCATCTTACATGGCTATTGGCTTAGCAGTGCGGTGAGCTGCACTGTAGCAAAACTCCTGCTCCAAATTGTGTTAAGGGAAGGCATTACGAGGAGGCATGTCAACAAAAGCCTGCGGTTTTGCGGGTCAACACACTCACTTGGCGAGCAAGTGACTCGAGCGCACAGATGCTCACAGTTGCCCGGCATATCGCTCTGTGCGTGCACACAAACACATGCCTATGCTCAATCGGCACTGTATAATTGAAGCAGCAGAGGCATTTGATTGGCATTAGCACTCTTGACTGTAGATCTAATTGTCTCGGCTTGTTGGAGAGGAACAGAAATGGAAACACAGCAAATCGCGCTGTCACTCAATGCGGCTGTACCTGCCATCGCCTGGGCACTGTCTTCATGAATTCTCCGCTAGGAAAACCTCCACCTGACAAACAACCATCACAATAGGTCCATCAGCCTTGTAGATGAAGCAGAAATCCATGCACAAACTGTCATCACAAATCATGAAATTGAGATTATTTAAATAACTAATGTATATTCTTCAGGATGAAGATTAAAGAAACAATTCAAAGGTTATGCCACAGCCACACACCGCTACAAGAATGTGTTGTATTCCAACCTTAACATTAGATTACGACCAGGTATAAACTTGCAGTGGAATATATTGGTTATTGTTCCGAGCTGCTTCTTAATCTAAAGACCCCTACAGGCAGGGAATCGGGATGAAAACCAGTCTATTTAGCTGCTAACGGAGGGGAGCTATGCAAGGAAGAGGTTATGCTGCTGGGTCATGGGATTGCAGTCCTATTTGGAATATCACTTCTTAGCTGGTCGGGAGGCAGGTAGATGTCACAAACAACGCTATCAGTTGTGCAGGATTGCTCCACTTATCTCTGATATCTGTGTTTCATCTATGATTTGAACAAAAAGGCCCTTTGAAGAATAAAAACACCCCAAGGGCGAAGTAGCTCATCTCGCTGCTGCTCTATTTCCACTACTCCTCGCTTGTAGTTTCTTATTTCCGTCCTTTCTCCTGGCTGTCACAGTGAAGAGTCCAAAAAGGAAATGTGCCTTGCGCCCAGCCTCACTAACCCCTCAGCGATTCTAATCTGTTCTCATTCGTCCTTGTCTGTTTGAAGAGCCGTCGTCACAGGAGACCACAGGTGAAGGACACCCCTTTTGCCATTCTATCTCACCTTGTTCTTCACCATCGCTGGGGATTGAGGACCTTGTCACCGCATGGTTTCCCGGAAGCGGACCACAGAGTGGCTTAAGAAACTAATTTAAAATCTAATCTATTGTTACCAGTTTTAAGAGGATCCAAAATAACTCACGACTTTGACCGAAGGACATCTCCTTTGAGCACACAGGGAGAAAAGCGTCACATCGAGGTCCTCGAGCAAACAATGGACGGAGATATTTAGGTGCAGGTGAACTGGACTGATTGAAAAACGAAAATGGGGTTTGATGTACTGTAAATTGATTTAACCTTTTTGTGTAAGCTTACCTCTCTCTCTCTCTCTCTCTCTCTCTCTCTCTCTAATGATCTCCATCGGCCTGCTACTGAATACACGGAGGTACATTTTTAACATTGCAGGTATTGGCCTTTCCTTGACCTTTGTCTTTATTAACCTTCTATGATGATATATCAGAGAAAAGACAGTGTGCTACAGTAATATCTCGGCGACAGTACGTGGGTCAGGACCCCTCTGATCCAGAGAGAGAAACATATCTCATTAGGATGGAAAGCCTCTGGGATACCAAACCAATTTGGCTTGTCCTCTGTTCTGTGGATCTAATAGAGCCGAAGTCACTTCCGCATTATGGGACCTTAGTTTGGAAAAAAAAATGTATGGTAGTCAACGGTGAGAATAACATTATATTAAGATCCCGTTTGAACTGTGACACAAAGTACACATATGATGTGTCTATTTAAAAGATTATTGTTCAAGTCAAGAAGGTTGCAGTTTGTTGTGAAACTATAAAGTAATCTTTAGTTTGGCGTGTAACCGCTCAGTGAACTACAGCTTTCGACTCGCACAACATGCGTGGTGGAGACTAATTTCAAAACTCCATTGAAGTATCCCAGATCGTTTGTTGACCAATTGTTTATTTAATTAATCGAAATGGTGTGAATATGATCAGGCATAATAATGTATAACAGTTTCAATTGTAGTTTAAAGTTAACAAAGTAACTATAAGGCAAGTAACAATAAACATAGAATTATTATTCTATGTTTTTATTCTATTATTATTATTATACCATGGTATAATGACAAGACACAGCGTACCATGGTATAATGACAAGACACATCATACCATGGTATAATGACAAGAAACAGCATACCATGGTATAATGACAAGACACAGCATACCATGATATAATGACAAGACACAGCATACCATGGTATAATGACCAAGACACAGCA
>JAODUH010028539.1:0-21324 GCA_027564835.1 Typhlichthys subterraneus
GCTAGTAAAAATGTACTACAGAAGCTGCAGTAGGCAGTCAGACTCAAACGCAAAGTGCTGTTTATCGTGACACTTTTCTTTTATAGTCCAGGAGCGGCATGACGTCCCCACACTCGAGTTAACTCCACACAGAAAATCGCCGGACAGACAGAAAGTGAAATAAATATAGGAAATATTTTGCGACTCAAATTGAAGTTGATTTTCATAGGTTGTAGGTGTTTATATTAAGCCTCTACATCAGGGGTAGGGAATCCTGGTCCTGGAGAGCCGTAGCCCTGCATGTTTTAGATGTCTCCCTGCTCCAACACACCTGATTCAACAGTGGGTCGTTATCAGGCTTCTAAAACACACACTTCTAACTTTGTTCATCAGAATCATGTGTGTTGGAGCAGGTGAGACATCTAAAACATGCAGGGATGCGGCTCTCCAGGACCAGGGTTACCTACCTCTACTCTACATCATTTAATGACATGTTAAGACTAAAATGACTGATTTACCTTGACTATCCCTTTAAGAATGTTGTGCAATAGCTTAGATTTGAAAGAGGGAAATAATAAATAAAATAAATGTAATAAAAAAAAAAATTCTCTTCTCTCAACTCAATGGGGGGATATTATTAACACGCCCATTCAGCCCTGAGTCCTTTGATTGTAGGGTTTTTTGACATAATGTAAACACTTATTATTTGGCTGATTTATATTAAATATTCCTCTGCAATATATTGGGAATATTTCGCCATTTTATAACCCCATTCCTATCTCTTTAAGCTATTGTAATGTGCATTTTATCTATGGTGTATGCTTCAGTTACTACGATTTACATCTGCTGTTAGCTTACTGGACACAAACTGTCTCAAATATGAAGTTTCATTTTACTTGGTAAAAATTTGTAATAAACTTGTAAGCATCCACTTATCTCACATTAGGATTAACCGACAGAGCAGACAGATGGACATTTACTCTGATATTTGTAAAGCTAATAGCGATTAAGTAAAATTATTATATGACTGCATTTATACTGTAAATAGGCTATACTAATAACAAGAACAGACTGATAAATGAGAGCCATTGTGGGCGATGCTACATTTTAATTAAGCAACAGACTTAAGCAAGGCAGCATCATTGTAAAAGGCTCTCTCCATTGCAATTATGCCGCTCTATTCATGTGAAACACAATGGTTTGATGACAGTTCTTTGTGGGCTTACAGTAGCAGCATAATTATGCCGTTCTATTCCTAAAAGTGACACATCTCAATTCACTGCTTTGACTCCAAGCGCTCATTTAGTGACAAAGTACGAGCTTACATGACTGTAATTGTGCACTGCTGTTGCCTTTGGACTTTGGATTATGTCGCATGTCATACTGAAGCAGGAAGGCAGAAACAAGCTGTCTGCTAATACAGTATGAATACAGAATACATGATTGTTAACCTGTTTATAGGGCAAATCCTCCCAAGGTTCAAACAAAAGCAGTAAAACCAAGCGCACTTCATAAAGCTAGGCTTATTTATATAACTATTTAAAACATTTAAACAAATCCATGTGATCTTTTTTAATAGTTTATAGTTTAAGATAACCTTGGGGGAGGTGATTTTTAACCACTGCCGTGATTGGCCGATCTATTGGACAGCAAATGCATTATTTGCCAGGGTCATGAAACTTTGGGAGTTTAACCCAGCCCAGAAATCTTTAGATTCTCATCTGATAATTGCACAATTGTCTTATTTGCACCATTTCTAAGTTATTTTAGAGTAAAATAAGACACTACACTACCAAAAGGTTCCGGTTGTTATGGCACTACTGGTTTCTAAGCAAACTGGTATTCGATCATGTGGATGTTGTGTGTGTGCTCATTGACCACAGCACACTTCTGCCAGCAGATTCATCAAAACATATTCATGTCACATTGGAAATCAGCCTATTACATCACACCCCTCTGCAAATTCTTACTGTAGCATGACAAAAATAAGTTTTGAGAACACACTGTCATAAAATCAACTATAATAACATTACATTATGATAATCATTATATAAAACTCGCCATAATCCCCATATGTTGTTTTAAACTTACTTACAATTACTATATATTCTGTGGCAATTCATAAAACATTAGTTAGACATTATAGCTAGGTGAAGAGCAGCAAAGATTCCTCCCAAGAGCTCCAAGAAAACACTTCCACAAAAAGATTAGCGGGAGGGGATATTCAACATTGGAATTTGTAGAATCACATGCTTTTCAATTATGGAAACTATGGCAAAAAAGCATATTACATTTTTACCACAAGACATCCACATGCTTATTTGTGGAAAGGACACGGAAATGCCAGAATTTCACAATAGGGACACTTAAAAATCGACTTGAAGTGTTTGGATTCCCCATGTATTTAGTTTTGTCTGGTAATTTTTAACCAATCCATAACCACGAAGTGGGTCTGTCTTTGTTTATCTCTCTTCACACGTTTATCTCTCTTCACACGTTTTAAATACACTTTATCTGCATTGCAAGTGTTCGCTCTCCGGCTCTTCGTCGCAACAAAGAAACCTCATTCACTCTGCCAAAGCTTCATTAGCCTTGAAGGAGAATTAATTCTGACCATATCTCTGTGTTTGTTTGAGGAACAGAGGGAGATAATGGGAAGCTTTTTTGCGTGTATGTCGGTTTTTCTCAAAATCTGAAGCCTTCACGGCGTCACATCCTCGCGTGCATTTAGGACAATGCCAGCAGGAATAGGATGAGATCTCCTTCTACAAAGACAAATGATGTTTAAAAGCCGCAAGAGGCTGATTACGCATTTACGTAACCTTAATGTGCATCTTCAGATTGGCTCTTGAAAGACAATATGGCAATCAGTGGACGGTCATTTACAGACAATTAGGCATTGACTGTAAATTTGCCCTCAGTGTGATGGCTGTGATTGGGGGCCACGCAGTCACAGACATCAGAATCAAAGCGGACAGTCTGTATTGATTGGCTGTATGGAATTTCTGCATGTTTCATCACCACATCAAAGAACTCTGATGAAGGCTCCAACACACTTTCTTAAAAACCTCTTTAGAAATAAAGCTCCTCATTGCTGTCAAAAGCAACATTGTTTTTCCCTATAAACACTGAGCATGGAGTGGCAATACCTTGTTCACATCGGACTTGGTGTCAATTTACAAGAGCAACGCTGTTGAAATTGAAGTTGAACATATTGGGTAACTAAAACAATGTTTTCAGTTTTTCTCCCATTTTCTTTCCATGCGGTTGTGGACAATGCTGTTTTCTCGTCAACAACTCTCTCTGTCTTTCTCTTTCTGTCCCTAAGCTACTCTTATTTATGGCCATGACACAAAAAGAGACTCTGTTACTCTCATACCCACTGACATTTCTAGAAGCCATTATTAAAACATGATACTCTGTGATGGTTTGGAAGTCTCTGTCCACTTATCCAGCCCCAATGTGGCTTTTATACTGTATGATTTGGAGGGAAAATAATACACTTTATACTATACGGTGAATCTGGTCCACTAATCTGAGTTGGTGCCCTAATGCATATGGCAAGACGATGAGCAGCCGCCATTTAACGTTATTAGCATGATAACATGAAGAACTGTTTTGGGGCCCCTATTTCGAATGTAATGTTGTTTTTGTCTGTGTTGCCTGAAGCAACCTGAAAGGACTGAACTATTATATTGTCTGTTTAACATGTAATTTAGCCAAAACTTATCTCTGAAATAATCTTCAAGTGATACAAGCCCCAGGTTTGATTTGGCCCCAGCTTTGACTTTTTCCATTTCCAGCTTTGACTTTTTCCATTTCAACACCAACTGAAATGGAATGTCCTGCTCAAGTCAAAGCCCTTATGGACCCTATTATTCCGATTGGAATCGGGTAAAAAGCCCAACCCGAAAGAAAATGCTCCACATAAACACAAAGATCTGAAGAACTGGCAAACACGATCCAAATTTCATTCCGAAGCAGAGGTAGTGTAACCCGTTCCATGAAATAATTGAAGAATAATTAAACCATGTAAACGTTTAAACCCGATTACTTCCTGGTGGCATTCTAATGCTCATGCCCCATCTTACGTTTTATGTAATGCCGGTAAACTATTCTCCACAGCCACTATATTTAGCTTGGATGTATTATAAGAACGGTAGGCTACAAAGTCTGGACGAAACACTTGCGATGTGCACAAAGAACTGAATGGGTTAGTAGTCATCTGGAGCCGTGGGCTACATTTCTCCACCAGTCACACAAATAGCCTCATAGACGGTTGTACCATTTGCTAGCGGGACATGATACATTGTGAGCTAGATAATGTGTGCAAGTTTAACAATTCCGATAAGTTGTGACGGCGCATGTAAACAAAAGACCCGGTTAGGTGACATCCCATGTTTACAGGTAACCCAAAACTGACAATCAGAAAGATTCCATTCGGAAAGACAAAAAAGTGTCCATGTAAACCAGCTTGTGTCAACACATTGCATCCCAAGAGCTCTAACATTTGGATAAATAAGGACTGATTTAGTCTAGAAGCCGTCAACAAAAAGACTTCATTATGCCATGGAGGGATATGTACAAAACATAAAGATACTGTCTGTAGATATGGAGGGTGGCAAACTTAAATTGGAAGACAGTGTTTACAGATCACAATGCAAGAGGAAGTTGCCTCATCTCATTAAATTATTTTATTCACTCATACATTTAATTTATTATTCTGCCCTTCCAGTCTTTGCTTTTATTTACCAGTATTGAGTATATCTTTTGGTGGGATTGATTTTAGAATAGCCTACAATTAGATAGTGTGTTACAGCTACTGTACAACTGATGTCTAATCAAAGACATTACGTCAAACAAAATACTAAGACTAAATACAGTAGCTGTTTTCAATGAAGGGCCGCCTCCCAGCTGGCCGTGCCTGGAACATCTCTCTAGGGAGGCACCCAGGGGGCATCCTTACCAGATGCCCGTACCACCTCTACTGGCTCCTTTCGACGCAAAGAAGCAACGGCTCTTCTCCTCGCGGATAGCCGAGCTTCTCACCCTATCTCTAAGGGAGACGCCCACCACCCTCCTGAGAAAACCCATTTCGGCTGCTTGTACCCGTGATCTACTTATTTCGGTCATGACCCATCCTTCATGACCAGAGGTGAGGGTATTCATATTCATATTCGCTGAACCAAGAAAATCTGCCAATCTGTAAAGCTGACATCTTATATTGACACAACCCAGTTGTGTCACATACTCACATACTGTAAGGTTAGATACTACCTAACGTTCCCATATAGCAGACTGCATATTGACATTTGCTGGTCTTGAGCATGGCCTGACATACATACCAATACACCTATACATGCTTGTTCTTGCACATATTAATGCATGCATATGCATACATTATGTTCATATGCACACAGTGCAGGGAAAATGCGCCAATGGCACAAATTAATTACTAACCCACCCTTAACGCACACACAGTCCTTGGGCGACCGAAAAGAGACAAATTACATCCCCATCAGATAAAATCAGACTTGACATCATTTAATTAATTTCAGAACGTATTAGCATTTCTTATTGAGTTTTTTTTTCCCCCTACTCTCTGTTTTCCTGGCGCCTTATCCTGAGGAAATGTGCACTTTGAAAAATGATCAGCTTTTTCCTTTGTCCGATTTCCTCATTCTCTCACTCTCTTCCCGGCACCGCTCTTGTTCTCTGTCTCTCTCTCTCTCTCTGTATTGTGTGCAGAGTGGCATATGAGATGTGTTCGGTCCATTGATTCCAGAAGCATTCAGGATGGAAAATTAAGAGTTCCACTAATCTGTGCTCTAATCTCTCTTCAGTTTGGCATGCCACTGCATAATCGGCAATGTGATCCCAACACCACAATAGCTGCTAATGTGTGTCCATATGTGTTTGTGCGTCTGTGTGTGCATGTCTGTGTAGTTATTACAATATTTCACTGCATGCAGTTGATATCTTTACCCTTTATCTTTTCTTGAAGTATACCATGTCAAGCATGATAATACTCTTTATCTTTCAACGTCATGGCTTGTGTGTGTGCATGAGAACACTTGCATACTGTACAAAAGTATCCAAAGAACTTTGTAGCTTTCATGTTAACATGCGTGTTGAGGCAACCTCTTCCAATATTAGATAATTTTGCTAGTTCAATAGACCTAGTGGTCAGATAGCTAGCCTGTTAGTTAAACCTCTAAATAGATAAACAAAATAACCATTAAATTAAGTGAGAACTATACCAACCCAGATTTATTAACTTTCAACTTTCGGATTGTGACCTTTGCTATACCTTGCAGTCAGATGACAGAAGCAGAAATGTATGCCATATCAAATGGTGTTTCATTTATTTACATTACATGCCTCTTAAGTATTGTTCACCCTCCCTTGAACTTTTAGAATTACAATAGCTGAGATGGCTTCATACACTGTGACATTTAATATACATTGTACATATGTCATACATAGCTATCAGTTTCCACTCAAAACCACTCACTCAAACCACACCCTCACATGTAATCTCTACAGTACCAGTTAGCTAATAGGCATTGCTTGGACAGCAGGATGGAGGAGAGGGGGGAGGGGGGGGGGGTCTTATCATACTCTTTAAATGTGACAGGTTAATTAAAGTGTCACAACTCATTATGGCAGTAGGGTCCTCACCATCTCTCAGGATAAACCTGGATGTCAATCTTCTCTCTTCCCTCACAGACTGTCCCTGTCCTGTCAAGGCATCATGCACACTTTCATTCCTGTATGATGTTCGAATCAAAACTCTTCATTAGGAGACAGTGAATAGTGAATGACCTTCCCTGTTGAGTTCTGATAGCTTATCATTTCTCTATGGACCCTGTTTACCTAAGCCTAAAATCAAATGAGTGACTGAAATAAGATTAAACTACCAATCACGTGATCAGCAAGGTCTGGGATGCTGGATATAGATCGTTGATATTTTAAACATATCAAAAACACCTCTCCCTTCAATGCCACTGAGACACCAGATATTCATTCAGCACGCATAAAGATCAGGCAGCTACTGTATGTGAGTAGTAATATGACAAAAAAAAAGTCTATCTTACAATATAATGTGTGTTGAAAGCATATATAGAACTTTTACTAACCCCGGCATTGACAGACGAGAAGGGCCCCAGAGGGTCCATGGACTATGTAATGTACAGGATAATTCACATACTGTAGAGGAACATCCCATGGTCCTCTTCAAATCTGACTGGGACTATAGGAAATACAAGCCTAGCCTTCCATAACGGCTCCTTCTCACAAATGTGATATTTACACATGATTGTTTTTATTTATGTTCCTCTTTACCTCTTTATCTTTCTACTTCTCATTCTGTGTTTCTATCTTTTCCCTCCTCCCTTATTCTCTCAGTTAATCCCTCATGTGCACACAGAGTCACGGACAGCCACTCTCTCAGCCACTCGTACTGGTCTAGAGGAGGACACACTCATATCTCCATACCAGATTATAGCTTTAGATTCCTGGCCCACAAACATGTACCTGATCAAAACACAGTGTCACGGATTATCTCTCTGTGAAACAATGCACTGCAAAAACGACTTCGGGAAAGCTGGAGAAAAGTCAAGGATGCTTGTGTCCTTATTGCGTTTTCAAGTTTAGTATGCAAGTGCGAGTCAAGAGTTTGAAATGTAGCATGAGACATAACGTGTACGACATCAGACATTGGTTTTGTATTGGAGCGTTGCCTTTAAGGTGGATCATTCCACACACCTCTCAATGACGTGGTGCTCCCTCAGAAGCTCCGACCTATCCAACCTGTCCTCCAACCAAGGCTATAGCGTTGTGTGGTGTGGTGTGCACCTCTGCTTGTTTGTTTGTGTTTACAGACAGTAAACACAGAATTATCTTTTTCAGTGCACACGCAGAATGAGTATATATTAGCTGAATGCGAGAAAAAGTGTATAAGCTTACAATCGCTGACTCCATTTATATTGTGGAAAGAATATAATTATTCCTTTAAAGGTTAATATGAAATGATATATTCTTTATTATATTTCTTGGAGAAGTTGGATGTTGTTCTCACTTAATAAAGCTGGATGTTTTTTTTAATTTGAACAGTCAGCTACGGTATTAAATTGTGGAGACAGGGCACCTAGTGACCGTTAGTGGTACTGCATCTTTATCACTCAATGGCTCAATATCTAGCTGGAGCGGTATCCAACGCTTGGATAAGCAATAAGTTAACAACATGGCTGGAGTAGCAGAAATGGAAGAAACCGTTATTCTATTATATTCAGCACCGGTAAATCCTATATTAATGTGCTAACATCACATCTCTGCCCCATTATATCTCTTTGTACACTATATTTCTGCATCCAGCTTCCGGAAGAGCAAACTCGCTAGAACTTTCTACCAGCCTTTCCTTTAGAGGGGCGTTTCAGTGTTTAATTGATGAATAGCACCCATAGCGAGAGCTGCGTCCTTCAATTGAACTTTAATTCATGTTTGCATCAATCATTTCCCCCGTTTCGCTACATAATGGATATCCACTGCTCAAATCACTCTGCATTCTGTTCTTGTGTTGTGTGTGTTTGGTTTTTTGAGAGAGAGAGAGAGAGAGAGAGAGAGAGAGAGAGAGAGAGAGAGAGAGAGAATGCTTGTTATGTTCAGAATCCCAAACTCTCCTAAGATAGTCTTGACTGAAAGATTTGTAAGGCTTCTAGGTATCTAAGGTCGCAGCTTAGAAGCAGTAATGACATAATTTACACCTTGAAACAGCCAGGTCCGTTCAAGACGTTTATTCAAGAGAGCTCTGACAAGCAAAGAAAAAGTACATTCTTTTACTGTATGCGGTCTGTCCAACCTAGTGTGGTGACGTGTTAACATTCTCTTTGTGAGTACAGATCCTACTTTGGTGCTGGTTGCTACAATGTTGGATGTGTCTCTGTAGACTCAGAGATCCAAGCTGTGCTAATGGCAATACAAGAAATACTAACAAGTAGTGCATTCACAAGACTTTCAAAGCGATGGCATGTCACCTCTTCAATCCAGAGTACAAATTAAAATGAACAGGCTATTAAACAATAACTATTAAATATCTAACTACACTAGCTGCTCTTTTCAGGGTTGGCTTTAGGCATTTCTGATTCAATTACAACCTCGTCAATGCAGAAGCAGAGAAGGCCTGTCAATTTCAAATGCGTTCTAATGAGCTATTTCTTTTACAATTGGGTTAAGCGGATGAGACTGTCCCATTACTGAATACACCAGCAGGTAACCGTTGGCGAGGTGAGAATATTCAATGGCTATTTTTGTCAAAACTGGCTTCTTTCAATGTTCAACTGTATTGCAATACAATGAACACAGTGCAATTGTAGACTTTGTTGGCCACGGTAAGTCATTACCGCTCATTTATACCCATCAGTCAATCTGCCAGAGCTGTCTGACGCTCTCTCTCTACCTTTTGTCAACTCTCCTCTTTCAATATTCAGGATATATTGAAAGATTGGCTTCCATTCACTCAAAGGGCCTGTTTGCAATCCTTTTCAACCTGTTGTATTGGCAACAGGGGGAAAGAGAGTACTCTCTCTCTCTCTCTCTCTCTCTCCCTCTCTCTCTCTCACACACTCTGAATGCACAGAGGGCTCAGAAAAGCCATTAAGCTCTATCTTAACGAAGAGGAAAGACACAATAGTGTCTGGAGAAACAAACTGATCTTAGAGCAAGATGGTGGTCCGGCTTCATCGCTCCAATCCCCTGCGGGCATGGCGTGATTTCGGACCCGCTGCTTAATCCAACATGGCCACACCGGGTAATGCGTCACGAGACAGCACCTTCTCGACCCATTAACGTACTAATCTTTAATCAACGCAGCCTCCACCCGTGGTTAATTAATATTGCTTTCCCCTGTTTCCCACCACTAAGCACCACAAAAGAGTTTATTCACAGAGAAATATGAAAGCCGCGGACGCTTTCATTTAAGAGGCTGCTGACCTCCCTCCAATTTATTAATGCATTCTTTGGAAACTTGAGAAGCCTTTTAAGCATACCTTTGTCAATAACAATTGTTAGATATTACAGTAATACATTGTGGGTTATCGTTATGTTAAATACATTACCTTATATGGAGGCATAGGAAGGAACTAAGAACTTTAATAGTTGTTTCCAACTTTTCAGAAACTTGTGTTAATGCCCAAATGCATTTTCATAATATTCATAAAAACTGCAAATGACATGGATGTAGCAACAAAACTAGTGATGAGTGATCAAACTTACCATTAACTGAGGACATTTGTTATTCACACAAAATGTTTACAATTAATAACAGCTATGTAGCAGTAATGGAGATGCTGCCAACCATTGTTTATCCCGTAATTTACCCACTGTAGTATATTACAATATTTACACAAAGCTAAAAGTTCACCTCCCTTAATTACAGATTTGTCTCACAGTTTCAAAGAGAAAATTTACTACAAACAGATTTGGTTAGTTTTGACAACCTAGCTAGTAACAGATTTGAAAAGAGTATAATTTCATATTGCATGCAAATATAATTTCAGTGTTGAAGAATACAGGGGCACATAAAGAAGGCCTGACAGTCTTGACAAGCAATTACTGTTGCTGGCAGGCAGAGAATAAGAGTAGCCAACCAGCTATTTACCCAACAAGTCAGTCTGTGAAGTAGCCAATTAGCCAACCAATTAACACTGGACACACATGCAGGACAGGTGAATTTGATAATTACACCCAGAGATAGTTACTTTACATCTACGTACAGTACATGCTTGGATGTCTTCGGAATGAACTCGCCTTCCCTCCAGTCTTCAATAAACTGCTGACGTTTTAGTGTAATGTTAAAGGAACCCTGGTTATTTCTGTGGCACAGCCTTCCTTGGTGGTGCACTCCGCTCACGTCTGACGCTTCTCGTAGCACATATTAACTCACACACGTACAGTATTAGTGACTGTTCAGTGACAGGATTTAATTTGTCAATACAAAATATGTTTCCAGTCAGAGTAGGTGGCTTTTTTGTAACAGCTGTGCATTTCAGACAAGCTAGCTATTTGTAGTCGTATGAAAACTACTTTGTTCCCGATAAAGGCATACATACTGTATCAATGAACATCATTAAGTGAATTTGATTTGTTTTAGCCTGAACAGATACAAGAGAACAACAACGTGTATGCATTCTATCCACCAGAAAGCATCGTACCCCAGTAAAGGTTTCCCTGATGATATGCCAGAGATCACTTACACCCTAAAAGAGTACCTTTATCTATAATAAATTTAACTACTAATAATATTTTCAATGCATCTGTGCCACACTCCATCATTCCACATTCTATTTGTCATCGGCACACAGTGTCCCAGCCCCCAGCCCCGGTGCATTGTGGGCCACAAATAGCCCCCTGATAACGAAAGCTTACAGATAGGCTGGTCTCTCCTTCCTTGGCAACCTGCCAACATGCAGCGCCATTCTCTCTCCCAATCCGCCGTGCTTGTAATTGTAGGCTAGCTGGCAGTGCGTGGGGGAGGGCACTGTTCCCATTAGGGTGATGAATAACCTAATTACGGGAGGTAAACATTCCCTGGGAGATAACTGACCAAAGTGGGGGTTCATTGGAGGGAATGGCTGTATTACAGGCCACATCCTGCTCGAATTAAGGCGGGATAGACTGCTTGAACGGTATGCGTGGTGTGGTGTGTGTGTGCGTGTGTACACGCGTGTGTGCATGTCTTCCCGGCGCTCGTAATCACTCTGTGTCACATTGCATGTTACACTGTGTAGCTGCAGGATCTTCTGCCACAATGCCAGACAGATTACATGTGCTGCTGCTTCCACCTGAACCCAAGCGTGTTCCTCACATTGTATCATTGTAAATGAACGAGTTCATTCAAATTCAACTGGGTGGTTAGTACTTTTGTTAGCCTGCCGCTTAAAGGTGTAGTAAGAAATTTGTAAGATAAAACTAATTAAGTGTGTTCTGCTAGCTGTCCTGTGTGAGCTCTGTTATGGGAACATAAACGTGGTTGTGCGGACCAAACCACACAACACTATCCCAGCATTTGCAATGCATGTCGAATTTAGAGCTTTGGAGGGAGCAGGTGTTTTTGTTGGTTTGTTTTGTTTGAGTTCCAATATCAACAATCTTTATCATCCAGCATCACTGCAGCATCCACTTCACCTTAAATATTTGTGAATTGGATTAAATAATTAGATAATTATTAATTAGATAATTATCTAATTGTAGTTGTTAGCCTGGGTATGACCTTGACAAGTGTCTTTCTGTGTGGAGTAGTTACTAATAGGACCAATGTGGGGAACATATTTCCCCAGAGGGGACAAGAATTGGGAAGTGGGAACAGTTTGGGGTAAGTTAAAAATCATATTAGGGGAGGCTTTCTGTTTGCTGTTCAGACAGTTTGAACAAATGAGCTCGGTATCTGTTATTAGCCATGGTCAGTCATGGAAATTCAAACACTGGAAACTGTAGACAACGTGACGTTTCGTGAAGCTTCTGGAATGTGAATGTACCGCAGAAAGCTCTGTGGATTTCAGATAAGGCTCAATGTGAGTGCGTACACATTGTGTTTTGTGTGTGTGAAGAATTTTGTTTACGGATCGTAAGAGCATCAGTGAAGTATACTTAGATTTGTACGGATTGTCTTATCTTCCAATATTATAAAAAATACAAACAAGCTGGAAATTACTACAGTACAGTACGGTTGAAGAGTTGAATGCCCTACTATGTACTATGTTGTATTGAGAGCCCTTGATTATTGATATTGTTACGTGAGCAACTGAACAGCTAGTGTTGTTGAAACTGCCGTCGATAGAAATATACCCCACTGTTGTATTGTTTTGAAGAGTTAAGTCAGTTTGTGTGTGCTCAGTAGCTTGTTCAGTTTGTGGTGTCTGGTGTGAAGAAGGCTGGTGTGTGAACCCAGTAAAGTGGTGTTAAGCTGTTTGTGGTGGGTTTTGTGGCTGAAATGTGCTTGCGTGGTGCACTTATGATGCATTCTGTGGACACTGATTGCGAAATCTCAATTATCTACTGAATAATGGCAACAATTAACAGCCATTCTTACCCGTTTAACACAGTCCAGTTAACAGAGTCAATGTCCCGTGTAGCCTATACCTCTCCGCTTGCATGCTCTGCCTCTCTCATATCCCCTCCTTGAAGCGACTGGGCAACTCCGCTTATTTTATGATCGATTACACAGTTATTCAAGGGGAACGAGGGTCCTATGGGGACATGCAAACGTGCACACGAAAACTCTGCCTCACATGTTAAAAAGCCTTCCTTTAACCTTGGTCATGTACAATGAAGAACATGACACCTAATAAGTGTTTTTCATTGTTCACTGTCGCTGCTAATACATAAATCTCCCGACGTGTACAGCGAAGGGTAAGTACAGGTGGCTGTGTGAGTTTTGTGTTTGGAGTGCATGTGGTTGTGTAAGGAGATTCATGGGTCAGAGTTCATATGAATCAATCAATCCAAACAGCGTAAAGAAATAAGAAATATAAATTGTTTGGTTAGCAGATGCTGGACAACAGTCACGTGCGCACCTGATACAATCAGTGAAAGGGCTGTGGCGTGCAAACAGGCATAACCGGCTGAGCGACGAGTATGAGATGGTTCTGTATTGCTCTGACAGCAGTCTAACATGTTGCAGTGCAATAAAAACATCCAGTTGTGTTTACAAAACCGTAATTCATGGTGAGTGTATCTGTTAGACTCCTACTATGTTGTTGTGTTGTCACGTTTGTGTATCACAGGTACAAGCGTGTATAAGTGAGACTAGCTAATCTCAGAGGCTGTCTGTATCTGAAGCGTCTGATCCATTGTTGCCATTCACTAGGGTGTGATGGGGCATCATGAAAGCAGCTGCCGTGAGAGGCTATGCCAGGGCAGTTGGGAACGCAGCAGGATGCATTCTGGGATAGCGTGGGTATCCCATCGAACACAGTGGCGGCTGAGGCTTGGTATGATAGCATCTACCCTGTCTGTCTCAGCCACCTCCTCTCCTGGATTTGGAAGTCTGCTTGGAGGAGCTGAGATGACGGCTCCACCCTCTAATCAAGAAACCTATAGCTGTAATGTTTTCATGATACACTGGAGTTACAGCCTCACTGTAGGGCTGGGTGACGTAATGCGTTTGCACATCATTAAAGGTTATTCTGTCTGTATTTCACATGAAAGCGCATGCTTGGTGGTGGTGACTTGCTTGGTGACATCGCTTGGAGCAGGGGAACACGTCCTGATGGACCCACATCAGCGTATCGTAGGCTTTAAACTGGTTCTGTGGATTTTCAGGTCTCATACGTATCGAGGACATTGGCACAAAAATGGCGTTCAAAGGAAGCCTCTGGAGGTTTCTCAAGGAGCACTAGTTCTAGCAAGTATTATGGAAGTGGGAATTGAGACAGAGCTCTTGTCTTTTCTCTGCTCCATAATGCAACATGGGGTGCTGTGAATCCCTCTGGCTCCTGTTGTCTGTCCACCATTTCCCTCCACGCCCCTGAAGCGTGAAGAGTTGAATCGGCTTAGGCCAGCAAAGCTCTCTTTTAACCTCTCCTTCCACAGCCTGTCCAGTCTCTGACTTATTGCAGGGGTGTTTTCCTTTGTCTGGTGCCCACATGCCCACACACCCATCCCCAGCAAAAGCTCTGATGGGAGATTACTGGAGATTGTTGGTCAGCTTAAAAATTTCGTTGTGGGGTCATGTTTATGATTGTCTTTGATACAAGACGATACATAAAATGCGCTGATGAAGGTGAGTGGCAGGCAATCGGTTGAGGATCACTGATCGCGAGCACCGCGATCAGCAAGGTGTAAAAACATTACACATTTGAAGTCCTTCGTCTAGTTGTTATTTATTAACTTTTCACTACACAGCCCCACCCCCTGCACCCCCTGCGGTTTATCTGTCAGATGTGGGTAGTGCCGTGAGTGAGCAGCTTCAGATGAATGTGATTACCTTTGCTTGCGCTCTCTCTCTCTCTCTCTCTCTCTCTCTCTCTGTCTCTCTCTCTCTTCCTGTGAGCTCCCGAGCTGTTTGTAATGCCGCTCAGGAGGGTAAGGGTCAACGTGTAAATCAACTTGCTTTTTCACCCCTTACAATTCATTAGTATGCTGAGAGAGACAAATCATTCCCGGGAATAGCGTGTCTTCTAGTGTTGCGTTGCCTATGTATAAACACACCATTATTTTCAGAGAAGACCAGCTGCTATGATGCGCTAAGGTCATTTCTGATCATGATGGGTGGTTTTACTGTGTACTTATCAAGACTGTGAGAGTTATCTCTTTAGAATTGTCGTTGTTTGTTCAAATAAGCCAGTGTTCACACACAAGTTGTATTGTTTCAAATATCACTAGATGTCCATAGATAGCCTTCATAGTTGAGGAGAAAGTGATTTGGCGAAGGATGACAAACACGGCACATGTCAGTCTATTTCTGAGCTTTCCCGCTCTGCTCAGGGCTTGGCAACACTCTCTCACTCTTTCACACTCCCACTTACTTTATAGTGCCACTTCTGTGACAATCTGACAGCCAACTTTTTTATGTAGTATTATTGAAGAGAGTAGTGTGAAAAAGAATAGAGACAGTAACGATAATATCTTGTTACTGGGCTTGACTTCTGAAAATGGGATGAACATTACGCATCATGACTTCTACACAAATCTACTGATTCTTAAAAGGTACATCTCTATGTATGAACCACGTGTGGTGTGTTGTTCCTCTTATCAGTCTGGGACATCTCAATGGCAGCTAGGCAGACAGAACCACTGGCCAATCAATGTCCAGGTGGGTTGTTAGTTGGTGATGAAACATGCAGAATCTTTTTGAGCAATCTTGCCAGGCAGTATTGCTGGGTGCTGTTACATGGGAATGTTCCTATTGAGACTGGGCAATGCATTTTGATCTAGAAAAATTGTGATAGTTATGGGCAACTTATTGAGATCCTCCAATCACAATGCTAGCAGTAAATCACATGACAGCCCTAGAGGTTCAGAAGATTTCAAATGAAAACATGTTGACCTCTCAGTGGTAGTGGAGCGAAGACAAAGAACATCTATATATATTTTTAAAGCAGAAAATGTATAAAATGTATAATCCCAAAACAGGGATTTTGCATTCATAATGTAAAGCTTAATATCCTAACGTATGTCAAAGGTAATGTGATCAGGCTGTAATTTAGACAAATGTTTAAATTAAAACATTCCAAATGCCATTAATTGTCTGATTAGTTGCCCTGTGTCTCATCTGGTTCCCGTTGCCAGAAACATTGCCTGGCAACATTGCTTTAAAAAGTCACCTTGTGTATCATCACTAAGTGTCTGTAATCGGAAAGTCATCCCTACGTGGTTCTCATTCTGATTGCTTGAAGGTGGTCTAATTATCTGCTAGTGCCTGTTTGGAAATGATCATCAAACATTTGTTGTACAGATTTGATTGACACCTGTTGACACCACCTGGCTGATGGGCTTTCTATTAAGAGTTCCCAAACTGAGGTTATGTAAATTGGAGAGTTTGTAAATTCAGGATGATAGTACCAGTAGGGTAGTCTGGTGTAACCAGACCATATTCACTTTGTGAATAGGTCTGGCCACGCTCCATTGGTGTTTGCAGTCATATTTTCCTACTTGGCGTAGACCTCTGGTTCATTTTGAAACTATTGGACAGCGCTGAACTAATCGGCGTTGCTACAAGTGTTTTGATAGTTTAACCACCATTTCGAAACACCTTTAACGTCATCTCACTAACTGATTGGGCTGATTGGGCCGCCAGCAGGGTGGCTTTGCGAACGCTGTGGCTGTGTGAACAGGATTTCCGGACTGTAATCTCAGATAAATATATTGCGCTGAGAGCATAGTTGGACGGAGCCAGGCTACCAGTAGGGGCGTTCTTGGATAAGACTTTGCATGGGTAGATGTAATCCTAATTTTCAGTGCACGTTTTTGCAGTGCATAACAGATGGCACTGACTCAAGCACACAGTAGTAACAAACATGCCCGCTAGGTTTCTGTTCTGCAAAGATGAACGGCAACAGCAGCAAGAAAATATGGGGCTTTACTCACATTTTTGTACTCACTTTTAATGGACGTGCAGGACTTAATCTGTTGTGCTACGAATGCATTAGTACCAGACAGTACAACAGCAAAACCTTGTTGAATATTTCATTGTTGATTATTTAAAATGGTCTGTGAGCAAATTCCTAATTCTGCAGGTCTTCAGGAAGTAGTGACTCATTTTGATGACCAATTTGAGCCATGTTGTTTTTGTGACCGTCCAAGAAATAAGTGATTTAGTCGAGCAATTCAATGTAATATTAGAATAATAACTTTTTGTTTACTGTACTGTGATGATTCAACTGTGATATTTAACTGTCGAAGTTGAATAAGTCTCTATTAAATCATTAAATATGTTGGGTCACCCCTAATAAACAGACACAAGCTAAATGCCCAGATTATGTGTTAAACTCCTGTCTGTGTCCCGATTCCAGGCTCCAAGCTTCTGATTCTCGGAAATGTCAAATTCCGAACTGCAATGGATTGCAGCATAGCTGGAGGCTCAAAATCGCCAAATGATGATTGATATTTTAGTTTGAAGGAAAGTGTCATACAAATAGTATGGAGCATTACTCAGTTAATTAATAAACATTCATCCGGCCTTTAATTTAAATAAAGACCTTAAATGTCACAGGCAAATTCTTATAGTGCTCTATTTTCTACCTGATTGAGTTAATTTATTTAAGCAGTGAATTACTCACTCAACCCTCACAATATAGTTTGTCTAAGAGGATTTTGCAAATACTTCATTAATTTAAAGCCAGCAGTTAATTCTCAGTTTAACATTTGGATAGTGTGGCTATAGATTAGGCATATGCTAAATAATAACTTGCGACCAAGCCAATTTATTAGGCTCTGTTCACTTTTATTAAATTTTGCTCTGTCTCAAAAACATATTATTTGTCAGAGCTGAGAATATAAAGATACAGCACACAAAGGAAATAGTCATGCAAAAATGTGTACCAATTAGTTTGAAAGCACAGAGAAAACTGCTTGGAAAACATGTAGAATTAAATTTTTCATATTTCTCATATCTTCCATTGCAGGTGCGCAAATATACAAATCACAAATAAAAAACTCATGCTCACATTTTAGCTACAGTTGCTGCAGTTAAAGGTATAGTCAATTATCCATCCATCCACCCATTCATCTTCATCATCTTATCTGGAGACGGGTCGTGGGGGCAGCAGCTCCAGCAGGGGAACCCAAACTTCCCTTTCCAAAGCCACATTAGCAAGCTCTAACTGGGGGATCATGAGGCGTTCACAGGCCACTGTGGAGATATAATCTCTCCACTTAGTCCTGGGTCTTTCCCGAGTCCTCCTTCAAATTGGACGTGCCTGGAACAAATCCCAAGGAAGGCGCCCAAGGGGCATCCTTACCAGATGCCCGTACAACCTAAACTGTTTCCTTTCGATGCAAAGGAGCAGCGGCTCTACTCTGAGTTCCTCACGGATAGCCAAGCTTCTCACCCTATCTCTGAGGGAGACGCCAGCCACCCTCCTGAAATAACCTATTTCGGCTGCTTGTACCCGTGTTATAGTTATTTCGGCCATGGCCCACTCTTCATGACCATAGGTGAGGGTAGAAACGAAAATTGCCCGGTAGATCGAGAGTTTTGCCTTCCGGCCCAGCTCTCTTTTCGTCACAACGGTGCGGTAAAGAGATTGCAATACCGCTCTTGCTGCTTAGATTCTTTGGCCAATCTCCAGCCAATCTCCCGCTCATAGTCCCCTCACTCGGGAACAAGACCCTGAGGTACTTAAACTCCTTCACTTGGAGTAAGGACTCCCTACCCGGCTCGGCATCTGCTTCCTGCAGGGCTAATCCTCATCCCACAAAATATTTTTAATTTATTATTTTTAATTATATTTTATTTTTTAAATACACCTAACTCGAGTTACATTTGATGACCACGATAAGGCTACCAGCATTGGCAAGTCCACTATAGTCCAATATTCAATGCCCCACCCTCCTTGGTTGTTGTTATCATGTTTAAGTAAGATATTTGCACCTTTTATTGATTTATAGATCAAAGGTAAACCAGACAGATGCAAATAAAGTATGAGGTAATTTTGTATGAGGTAATATTTCCTATGTATGACCTGATGTTCCTGTATAACCTGATTTAATACTCATTCTTATTAATAATGCCCGAATGCTTAAAAATCTAAATTCACTATTATTAGCCTACTGTTGTAGGTTAAATCTCTCAGAAGGTCTCACTCCCCATGTCTTAGTCAGACTCAGACTGGGCTGGCACTAACATTCAGAAGACGCTATACGATGTCTTTAACCTCGGGTAATAGCACCAGAGCTCACACCAGCACATTGTCATCCCCCTTATAGCGCTCTTTGGCAGCTTTCCTGCGCATCTTAACACTTCCTTGTTCATGTCTTATAGATGATATCTTCCCCCAGCACTGAAACACTTCTGAGTCTGCCCAGCCCATTACATTTGTTTACCGGCAGCGCAGGCTTGTGTCAGAGTCTTGAGCAAGGCCACCACGACCCTCCCGTCTGCATGAATAAAATATTTTACCCATGCTGTGCTCTCGGCGCCCGCTGACTTATATTAAGCTGGAAGCAGGGGGTGAGAATTGGGTCGATTGGGTGGTGTTGATGAGATGGTAGTCAGAAGGACGTTGGCGTAAGAGCTAGTTTGTTTTGTGTTGCATTGTCAGTCCGCCTGCTAATTAAGTCATGGACTGGAAAGAGTTGAAGTAGACCTCAGATCCAGTTGTGTGACGTGCACAAGGCCAAACAGCCGTTGCGACTGTTCTTTGTACAATAACTCTATAACACTCTATCACACCATATCTGACCTGTTTACTGTTGTGAGGCAACAGCATCACTGAAATCCTGGACGGAGTCCGCTGCTGATTAATGGATGATAACTTGCTGTGCTGCCTCGAACCAAACATGGTTACACTTCCTTTGAATACTACATCCTCCTCTCGGCTCTGTCCTTTGTGTGCTTTCTACTAATTAGCAACCGCATCGGTGTACTGGGTTATTAACTTGTCATAGTACCACATTTACACATCGGGTTACATGAAAACACCCCATACGCACTGCGTCTGCCAGCAGCCCAACATTCCCCAGTGGAACGGTGAGGTGGGTTGGCTCCACAGGCTAATGGACCGCCTTTGTTTACTCTATTAACTTGGCAGGCCTTTCGCAGGTAATTGTCCCCGCTAATCGTTTGTTGGCCGCGTGGCAAAAGAGCTGGGCTCTCTGATTCTGTGTATTGCCTCCACAAAAGACAACAGACAACGCCGTAAAGCTTTTATACTCTGTATTGTACTGTCACGGCGTCAGAATGTAAGATTCTTTGTGTATAGCTCACGCAGAGAAGTGGAAATTCCCTCTCACATTTAACGCTGCCTTTTTCACCCTTGAAGTGTCTGCTCGTGTGAAGTGGGAGTCCCTCAAAATGTTTCCCTTGGAGATATCCCTTCAGAAGGTCCTCTCACTTGAGGTTGTGGATGGCATATACTTATGCTGGCATCACGGTAGATTAAAGTGTTTTCTGGAAGGCAGAGACGTCCTTTCTATCTTCTATGCCTCCCACTTTCACACACACACACGCACACGCACATACGCACACCTGAAACGAAGGGACATCCAATTTATAGAAATGCCATCCTCCCCCACACTAGACAGCCCCACCACCCTACCCAACAAAAAAGAATGCATGTATCTCCAAGATCTATACCCAAGCGTCAACGGCTGTAATGAGTTTTGCACATTTTACAGTGAAAAACTGCTGAAAAAGCCTAAATGTTCTTTCACGTTACGGGTGCAGGGTTCTTTTAATGTGACTCCAAATGAGCTCACTAATCTCCCAGGACACAGGGTCGCATCACCACGGTGACAGTCTTCGCTCTGTGTCTGTGTGTGTGTGTGTGCGTGTGTGTGCGTGCTTGCTTGGATGCAAGGATCGTTGTTTCGTGCAGCTTATGTTGTAATGATGTGCATATTGTGTTTTAGAGACTCGGTAAAACGATGAACTAACAGTTGTGTGTGGCATTTGTTTTGTTGTGTGAAATATAATCCCTTTGGACTGTCTGCCTCATCTCATGGACATTTTCATCCTGCGTTATATTTCAAAATAATTATTGTTCAGTGTTACTGACAAGACTGAGGCTGCACTTGTCACACGGGGTGTCACACGTTATGTGGAGTGTGTTTGTGTGTGTGCAAAATAACTCCAAATGAGCATCAGATACCAACCGAACACACGACTCTTGTCTCATCCAATGTCTT
>JAODUH010028550.1:2490-17188 GCA_027564835.1 Typhlichthys subterraneus
GTGTGTGTGTGTGTGTGTGTGTGTACAGATTTTCTTCCCACCAGTGAGGGCGTAGACCACCGTACGATCCAGAGGGCGTTGGGAGACGTGCTCATTCACCTGCACAACCCGACCATCCTCTCGTCCTCCTCTGTCAGAGTGCAGTGGACGGTGAGTGTCTATTGTGTCAAGCCTACATCCTAGGCTTCAGTCTCAGCCAGGTCACAGGGTCATCTACATGTGCTCCTCAAATGTAGCTGTGGCCAGATGGATAATAAATATGGGCAAAAACAAACTCACACTCACCCCGACGTCGCCGCTTCGAGCGCTAACGGGTACGGTCCTTGGGCCGCCCCGTTTGCAATTTGTCTGACCAGCGGGCAGAGCTAATGTGGTAACACTCCGGTGTCCTACAGCGGGAGGAACACTGCAGAGAAGTGGCATGGAACGCCACCAAAGTGCTCTGTGTCCATCTGTTGCGGCCCGTCTGGTCCAGAGAACCACCGTCTCTGGCCTTGCCCACAGTGGGTCCCCACCACCACCAACCCTTAAGCTCAGGCCGGCATGTTCCGTGCCAGCCTTTGCCTTCTCGGATTGGGAAAACACTCGCCGGCTGTTAAAATAACACAAGTGAAGCGGAAGAGGCAGCCAACTCGTGCTCTTAAATCTAAATGGTTTACAGATGTAGTTTTTATTTTGGTGGGGAGGGTAGGTTGGGTAAAAGAAGAGCAGCAATTCAGAATATCTGGAGAGATGTTAAGAGTGCTTCACAGTGCTATCTACTGATGGTGTATGAGTCATTATTGTTCTTGTGCAGCTCAAACAGACCGCTGAAGATCCGTCTTTACAGAAGACGATATGATAAAAGTACAGTGTCTTTTCCTCCAGTTTGGAGATTGACGTTCGATTGATATTCCCCGTCATGTGGCCTTAGACGGGGAATAGTCCAAGCCTTGTCCCCCTCCCTGACATATGGCCACCCCTGCATTCCCAGGTGTAATGAAGTGCCATAGTGAGTGATGAATGGAAACAGGGATATGTGAAAAGGATACATGCCAAGACTGATTTAAAGCACCACTGCCCAGTTACCCTGTCTGAATGGAACGCAGGACTTTTTCCCCTGCGCTCGTTGTTTCTGTTTATATGCTAGTTTCTTCACTTTGTAGGCTTCAGTGTTCTCACAATTGCTTTTGGCGTTACATTTTCCTCGCTGTTGCGCTATGGTTGCCTTCAGCATAATCAAGACCACCTGAGCCAACGCCATATTTGACAGGGGGCGGGATCAAGAAAATCATTAAAATCTTTACAAGCCAGTTGCTGCTTGTCTTCCACACGTTTATGTTCTATCCTTCACGCCAGCCGTATTGAATCAGACAATCGCTATTACCAGTTAAATCCCGACCACACACCAACCGTGGATAAACCTACTGGCCATCATCCACTTGTGATTAATAAGAAACATTTCTTAGTGTTTTGCCGCCATGTTTGGGTGTCTGCAGCGTATAGGAACCCTGTGCCCCCTTGCCTCCAGACTGTAGCAGCCAGTCAGTAGACTAGAGAGCGGTACAGGATGAGGCAGGCCTGTTTGGGAGTGCTGGCCCTGCCATACTTAACCAGCTCCAGACTTGGAGGAACCGCCGGCCCATGACCTCATACTGTGGTTTGCTCAAATCGCTGCTGCTTCAAATGGCGCATAGACAGACCAGGAGGAGGGGGGTCGGGGGGGTAGGGGATAAGTGATGTGATGAGTTAGCACCCTGTTCCAGTCAAGGAATACAGTGAGATGTAGGCATCCGTGCTGCTCCTATTGTGACCACTAGGTGGAGCAGTGAACAAACAGTGCAGTGAGGTGTTTTACAGTTTTGCATATATCTGAACACAAACGTAGGAACGTATGCATCTGTGCTGCTCCTATTGTGACCACTAGGTGGAGCAGCTGTCCCAGTACATCCAAGGCTACAAGGTGATGTACCGGCCCTCGCCTGAGGGGCTTCAGAGGAGCGAGTGGGCCGTGTTTGAGGTGCGGACCCCCGGGGAGGACAGCACCGTCGTGCCGCAGCTCCGCAAGGGGGTCACGTACGAGTTCAAAGTGCGTCCGTTCTTCAACGAGTTCCAGGGAACAGACAGCGATGTCAAGATTGCCAAGACCCTGGAGGAAGGTGGGCGGGGCTTGTCTTGTTGGTGTGTGTGTGTGTGTGCATGCATGATTGTGTTATTGTGACTTTTTATGCACAGCTTGGATCTGTGTGTGAGCACACATCATCTGTTATGTGGTGTATTCAGGCCTGCTAGGGTGGGTGTTTCACTCTTTGGGGGCCCCACGAACACAACCAGTGAACGACCAACTCATACACTCGCTAATTCCTGTTTTGTAGGGTGTGGTTTTGGACATCTTATGAGGTTTCTTCACAACCCAACTTCCACTTTTGATCTGTAGTTGAGTTATGTGGAATCTGTGAGGGCCTGGAGTGTTTACTAGTGTTTGTGTTTGTGCGTGCATGTGCGTGTGTGTGCACATGCGTGTGCGTGTGTGTGTTTGACTGGGGGAGGGGTGCAGATCATCTCTTCCTGTTTTGTTCCAATTTTGCTAATAATAATTGTTTTCAGGGCTCCAAACATGAGCCTGCTTTCATTACACTCAATCAGCGTGTGATTAAGATGACTATGATGTATTCATAATTAATGCGCTCTAATTACCATGGTACCCATCAGGGGTAGCATCCACATGGCCATGCGCACGGCCACAATGACTCCTTTTCCCGTTAAACAAGCGCTCCTTTTATTGTAACACGGATATCGCGCACACACAAACACAGACAAAATATTTTCCGATAAAAGCAAGCTAATTATAATTTAAGTCTCTGATTATCATTCCTTTGTCCTCAGCTCAGCTCGTCTCACACAGAGATAAAAGGCCAGTGCTGACAGCTCGATGGGACGGGAGCTAACCGCGTCCAGATCTGAAAAAAATAGAAACACGGTGTATTGTGCGTGTGTGTTTATATTTTACCTTTTGTCTGTCCCCTAGCCCCCAGCACGCCCCCTCGCGAGGTGACTGTGATGGAAAGCGGGGACAATGGGACAGCCATCGTGGTCTCCTGGCAACCCCCTCTAGAAGATGGGCAGAATGGGGTGGTACAGGAGTACAAGGTAACGGCAGCCGGCGGTCTCTCCGGGAAGACACAAAGACAATGAGCGCAGACCGCTAAACTTTAGTCATAACATAATGCACAGACACAGCAAAGTAATGCATGGGGTGTGCCAGTAGCTGGCACGTGCTGGCAGCAAAGGGTGGGAAGTGAAGTGGAACAGTGCCATCTGGTGGGGACGGATCGTTCATACAGCTTGTGTTGATCAACAGAGTAGATGTAGTTGATGACTTGTGATGTACATTTACAACATTTAACAGGCACATCCATAGGGACTTCCAATTAGTACATTAGTCAATAGGTGAATAGGTCACACACCAGTTGCCGTAAGCAACCAGCATTCTGTTACATATAGAGCAACATGTGATAGATGCTATAACATTAAATAGCAACATATCAGATTCTCATTAGATATTTACTGTGTCATCGCTTATCGTGGTTAATCATGGACTATTTGTCATTATGATGACATGTTACTCACATATTACAGGTATTGTAAACAACTGCTGGTTCTTTATTTTTTGTTAATCTCCACACACATTTTCTCAAACCAGGTACTACACAAGAGCAACACCTAACCTTTAACCTATAGCACTACTCCCTAAACTCTAAAGTATTTCCTCTCCCCTTTTTAGCTCATAATCTATGCTCTCAGCGTAGTGAACTGACTTTAGGCGGTACTCCCCCCATATATTATACTGTGTTGCTGCTGCCATTTTTAATTGGAAAAGCTTTTTTTTCTTCCCAATGGTGTAAAGTGGAAAATGTAGCATATGACAGTTCCAAAGTTAAGCCAGTGTTAATTTTCCAGGTAAGTGTTTTCGGGCGATAGGGTTTAAGAGTAATTTCATGGTTGTTAAGTTCATCTCCAGAGCGTCCTTTGCTCATTATCGTGAGTGCTCCCTAGCGGGGTTTCCTCTCAACGTAATTCATAAAAGCTCATAAGAGCTTTAAGGAATGTGTTTTCCTTTTTATTTATTTTACTTACTATCATGCATGTAAAACACACATACACACAGATGTTTGTGCGTGTACGTGTGTGTGCGTGTGTGTGTGTGTTAACCGAGTTAAGTCTTGGGGTGGGGTGTGAGGTAGGAAAAACAGGGCGTTAAGGATCTACAGACTCATGCTAGGGGAATGTGTCTCTGTTGTGAATTAGCCTGGGAGTGACAGCACTCAGCTACCCCTTTAATTGGGTTATAGAAGTGATTACTGATTCCTGTTTGCTTGTTTTTGCTAGAGTTAAGGCTACACTCAGACGTGTTATGGCTACGCTAGCTAATTTACCTTATTTTCGCACGCAGCAGTGGCCTTTTATGGGGATGTTTCTGTTAGTCATACTGGGGGAAAAATGCATTATTAATGATTACATAATCACATTTAAGTGGGAAGTTGGCCACATAAAATATAACTTTTTACCTACGCATATAAAAATAAGAGGAGTACTGACAACATAAAATATGTTATATGGGGTGTTGTAAAGAGCTTTTCCAACTACACTCAGCACTTAGCTAGCTAGCATTTAGCTAGTGTGACTAGTTAGCTACAGTAGAAAGTGAAAAGTAACCATAAATCTGCACTCCATCTTCCAGATCTGGTGTCTGGGCAACGAGAGCAGGTACCACATCAACCGTACAGTGGACGGATCCACGTTCTCCGTGCTGATCCCCAGCTTGGCCCCGGGGGTCCGCTACAGCGTGGAGGTAGCAGCCAGCACAGGGGCCGGGCCTGGGGTGAAGAGTGACGTCAAAACCTTCCAGCTCGGTGAGTCAGTCTAACCTTGAAACCCTTCAACATACAGTATGTGGTAGCATCACAGCTTCATCCATGTGGACAAGTGTTCTGCATTCTGCATCAATATGCCCTGAGCATATTAGAACATGTTTTTCTATAAATTTAGTATTTAGATATATTCGAAAATCTATATTTTATAATTTAACTGGTTGTTGCAAATAGACTTGCAAAACAGATGCAATAATTTCATTTGAATTAATTTTTAAAACTTAAGTATGGCTGCTTGGTTTAGGCCCATTACAGTTTCTCTTTTCCACATAATTGGTTAAAGGTGACAAAATAACACAGAATGTAATACCCTTTCAAACATGTTCTCATTGCTATGCAATGGACCAGTATGGCCCAATAAGCCAGACTGACAGAACACTCTCTGGGTGCAAACACAATACAATACAAACAGCTGGAATACAAACAGCTTCACCACGTTGTCGACTAGTAACCTCTCCACCTCATATAACGCTCACTCAGTCACATATTTGTCTATATCCTTTTATCTTTTTTCTATTCTCTTTAAAACATCCTTCCTTCCTGCTTGTAGCAAATAAGCACTTTATTGTTTAGGCTATTCAAATATTTTGAATGTTGAATGATATGTTGGTAACGTGTGTCAGCCCTGATTAAACAATTGCGTCATTATTCCAACAGAATGTTGTTTGCGTACTATTGGTCACATTGTCTACTCTGAAATGGTTCTGACCTGTTTGCCTCTTCCGCCATAACGATTGATCCTAAAGCCAGTGCCTGAGTTAACTCCTGTGCGACAGAGCGACTCTGCTCGCTGCCACGCCCCGCCACGAGGAAGCTATGTTATCTCGCTCCGTCTGCCTGAGTCGACACAGGCAGTAAACCGTGCGCTGTGGGCGCTACACATGACATGTTGTTCTCTCATAAGGAACACATTGTGGACGCCATATGTGTCAACATGCCAATAGAAGCTTTACACTACATGTAAAGGATTGTGTTGTTGATGTTGTGTTTTTGACTAGTGGTTTTCTGGCTCCTTGCGTCTTTTTGATGGATTTATTGTTGCAGCCCAGAACAGTGGGGACGGGGATGGAGAATGTAGAGGGAGGGAGAGAGAGGGAAAGAGAGAGAGAGAGAAAGGGAGAGGGAGAGAGAGAGAGAGGGAGAGTTTTGTCTGATTGTGTGTATGGTTGGCTTAATATGGTCGTCAAGCAGCGTGAGCTGTGTGACCGATAACATTTTTCTCACTTGTAGACTTCCTGTGACGATGGGCGACATGTTCTTCTGGAACAATCTGCCCTTGGAGCTAGCGCTGCTTCACCTAAATGGGTTTGTCTCACTGTGCGCCTGTAGGCATCATCCCCCAGAGGCGATACCTGTACAGTCATTAGTGTGCTGCCCTCTGCTGGCAACACATGATAACTGCACGTACAGTAAAACCAATTACATTAATTTAAATGTTTTTACAGGTAAGGCAAATGGACAGAGACTCATACGGACAGAAAGACAGACAGACAGACACACAGAGAAAAAACAAGCATGGCAGCTTTACATCCTGCTTCCTTGCAAAAGCATAATTTTTTTCTCTCTCAGGCTGTGAGAATTCTAGCGTGGGGGGGAGGGGGGTTCTGCAACATGAAACGTGCCTCAGAATAAAGAGAAGACTGCGAGAGATAGAATATGGAGAAATGCCACCACAGAGGCAGCTCTCTGCACGCTTTCATGTTTGGCATGTGATTTGGGAAGGGTGGGGGGAGGGGGAGTGTGCACATTCAACATATGGATGAGAGAAGCAGATAGGATGCCGGTGTCTTGTGAGCAGCGGTGCACACACGACGTTTACAGTGCGTTTCACACCAAAAACAGCTTCGAGATATTCACGCCTGCGGTTTGCTAATTACCCTGCTGTCTGCGTCGTCACGGCGATCTCATTGGGTTCATTAGAATGGTGATAATGAAACTGTGTCATCTGGCCTCTCTGTGTTTTCCTGTCCTGCTTTGTCAGGCCCGTCTGGTGGAACAGCCTTTATTTTAACTCCCCCGGTCCAGGCCGGCTTTTGTCTGCTCACCTGCCATTGTTCTCTGGGATTCGTTATGAAAGCCTTCTGAATAATGGAGAGAGACAGCTCCATCTCTAAAGCCCAGCCTTTTACTCACCTGCCGAGATGAAAGGGAGCTTTTGTGTGCTGCAAGAAAAGAAAATGTTCATATTTATGTACTCTCCTGATGTCATTTACTTTAAAAATAATGTTCCCATTTCAGGCTGTTCTGCTCGGTTTGAAGTTATCCATTTTGAATAACCTCCCTCTCTCTCTCACTCTCTCTCGCTTACCTACTAATTCTCCTTCCTTTCTATTTTCCGAACGCCGAATCCCTCCCTTACTTATATATCCTATTTATTTATTTGCTGTTATGCTATTCCTAAAATGGATGCTGTGACACATTTATGCGGTCCTTTCTTTATCTGTTCAAATGTATACATTTCTTAAATGTTTTAGCTAGAAAGGTATATATGTTCATGGTTAAATAAAGGTTATGTAAAAAATGAAATGGAAGAAAATAAAATATAATTAGTTAATTCTTTATATCTTCTGATGCTGTGTTTACCTTTGCTTGCTCAATCAATCCATTAATCCACCTGGTGTCATGCCCCTCCCCCAGACGCGTCGGGTCGCATGACGGAGGGCCCAGCGGTGGTGGACCCCGATGACCCCCTGTCCCAGAAGATCTCCGACGTGGTGAAGCAGCCAGCCTTCATCGCAGGCATCGGTGCCGCCTGCTGGATCATCCTCATGGTGTTCAGCATCTGGCTGTACCGCCACCGCAAGAAGAGGAGCGGCCTGTCCAGCAGCTACGCAGGGATACGCAAGGGTGGGCATTAGGGATGTTCCTAGCGACTCATTTAAACTGGTCCATTAGGCTAAATATACCAAAACACATGTCAGTCAGGCGTGTCTGTGTACAGGTTGCAGGTCTCTCCCTACCTGCCCATGTTGATCGGTTGTTTGTCTCAGTGGGTGGAGATCACATTTAGATTTCCCTTTATCCTCATTTTTTTATTTAATTATAATCCGACGGCTTCATGTTCAGAAGATGAACAGTTACAGCAGCCTACGGAACTACAGTGGAGTGCCAATACAGCTCTTTTATTCACAGGCAGCGGGAGGAGAGCATTATGAAACTCTCACTTTATACTGATGTATGCTGCATTGGCTGTGCTGAAAAGCGTTAGCTAATTATAGCTTAGGGTATTTACATACCGTAACTAGTTTAGCCTAGCAAAATGCTATTTAGCTTAATAAAGGTGAACAAACGGTCAGGAACCCGACTGAATTTTGACTGCATTTTCAACGATATTAAATGCAGTAAATCGAAAGCAGAGGTTGTGTGAACCCAGATTTGTTTGATATCTGTTTCGTTTGGATAATCCATGATGACGCTTGTCCCAGCATTAAATCAACTAATCATGCGCATCCCTAGTGGGTATAGTGTACCTAGAAATAAATGAACAAATGGAAAGATGGAATAAGTTCAATATAGCATTGCACTAACGTTGTGCCATAATGACATACATACATACCTGTGAATGGCAATGTGGCTATGTACAGTATATCTGACTGCATAATGTGACATAGTGCTAATGGACGGTAGAGGCTGAGACTATACCTTCCTGGTGCTACCCCCCAGCTCTTTAACACCCCCACCACACACACACACACTAACACACACCATAGCATTATAGCATGCTGTGAAGTGTCTAGCCCAAAGTGCACTGAAGGACGTGACGGGAGCTCCCGCAGAGCGCAGTGTGAGCACACCTTTTATCTCCCCCTCTCCTCGCTCTGTCACACTGTTTCTGCCAGGACGTGTGGAGAGAGTTTTCAGTCAAGTACACTTTGAGTCAAACAACTCCTTTTTATTAGTTCCACCACACACAACATTCCGTCATAATCTTATCAGCCTTGTGCTGACATTCCCTTTTTGGTCTTTCTTTCAAGGCTTTTTGGCTTGTATGTGTGTGTGTGCACACGATCTGCATTTCAGCTTTCTCTTTCAGAGTACGCACCATGTGACCTGTGGTGGTGTCACACCTGACTTAAGCAGCAGTGACAAGGTTCTTGACATGGGCAACCTCTGTCTGCAATAGCTGCAGTGTAACAAGGGCTATTAAGCTTCCTTTGTCAGTGGGTGGGTTAATGTGGGGCCTTGGGCTGTGCAGCTGCAGACCTGCACTTCTACAGTCTCAGGTTTGCTGTTGGTTTCCAGGGTCAGAGGAGATCCAGCCTTCAACCTTGACTTACACACACACACGCACACGCACACACAAATAATAAGCTTGCTTAGGCTGGAATTGGTTTCTATCACACCAAATATTCCGTATAAATCCAGCAGCCATTTCCATACAATGCTGAATTTAGGAAATATGAGTCATGAGAACATAGACAGAAACACCTCCGCTTAGCGTTTTCTTAAATCTCTGAAGGACTATGTGAGCTTTTAAATGCACCTATGCGGTCTATAATGGTCATAATTATTGGCTTTTCATTATGGTTTAGATTACATTCAGTGCTCTCTTAAAAAGACCTCGATGACATTTCACACAATGCCTCAATTTACAAATCTCGTGTGGTTGAACGGTGTGATGGCTAACGTTAGTGTCGCTATGGCAACAGATAATGTGGCTGGCAGTCCTGAGCTCTCTCATGGAGATAGTTTGCTTGCCGTGGTCAAAATATAACAATAGCCATATTATCTTTAAAGACAAAAATAACGAGAAAGAACAGAAACGACCAAAGAATAGGACAGTTGCCCTCAATGGCATGTCTGCCCACAGAAGGAGACCTCAGAGGACTTTCTGAGTTCAATAATGAGCTGCGGCCAGGCGCAGAAGGGAATGCGTGCACACTGAGGTTTCCCCTCTGGCTGCGTATGACCCTATAGGTCAGTGCCTCGCTCTAGTACAGTAGGCTCACGCCGGCTCTTCGTGGGCCCGGCACACGGATATGTTGTTATTTTATACTCCGCCTACTGCTGTCTGAAACCACAAGAGGCCATGCGCCTTGCTGGAACTCTTCACCCAGAATGTTTTGAGAAAGGGAATAACTGCAACCACATGAAACAATAGCCTGCACTCAGGGTGAAATAGGTTGAACTGGCGTGTGTGTGTTTTGTCTTCAACAATAGAGTCCACTTCACTGTTTCAAAATAAAGCCAGTCCATTACCTAACCCTCAACCTAGGGTTGGCTAATGTTCAGGAAGAAATATTGTATGTATTATGCATTTTCTAATACTGTACCACACTGCTGCTACAGTAGATTCAGTGATGGAGATACTAAAAAGATATCATTATGCAGTAGTGTTTGTGACAGTAAGAGGCATAATCTGATGTGTGTATTTGAAACACATTGTACATCCCTTGCATACCAAACGTCAGTTGTTCCCTCGTTCAAAGGCGTCAGGGAGAGAAAACAGTCCAAGTGTTCAAATTGGTTGGACTCCTGTGAGCTTATAGAGGAGAGCCAAGCCCAATGAGATAATTGTGCAGTTTAGTGGATTTCTGTGAAACTATTAGATTAACAGGAAATATACATGCCTTTTGAAAGACAATTTGATACAGATATATCAGACCACTTGGCTAATGTTGTTTCCCGTCTTTTTCTGCTGTCTTTGGATGCCTGCTGGGACCCACAGTGCCATCCTTTACCTTCACACCTACAGGTAAGCACTGCAGTTGCTACTCCTAAATCCAGTGACTTCTCCTACATTTTCCGCACCAGATGTTTCTCCATCGACATTCTCCTTACGGTTTGAATGGCCACCGTAATGGCACACACGTAATATGAAAGGCCAGAAGAAAGATATAGTGAATCCTATTAAGACCAGTTATTCCAGCGAATGCTGAGGTCACATCAGGACATAAAGTACACTGATGCTTAAAAAGGAGCACGCCATGCTATTAAGGAGCTCTTAAAACCGGTGGTAACTTGATCAAGGGCCGCCGGCAACCTCGGATGGGATTTTAAAAGGGTGACACACACAAAACACCAATTACTGTAGATAGGCACGCCGAAGTGACGTTAAGCAGGATATTGTTGAATTGAGGTGACATGGCGTAAACGGATAAAAGAAAAGAATTGCGTGCATGCACTTGTGTGTCGGTGTGCTCTCTCTCTCCCTCTCTCTCTCTCTCTCTCCCTCGCTCTCTCTCTCTCTCTCTCTCTCTCCGTCTCTCTCTCTCTCTCTCCCTCTCTCTCTCTCTCTCTCTCTCTCTCTCTCTCTCGTCTATCTGACATGCTTTGTCTCACAGAGGTGGGGCAGGGCTTGTTGTGAAAGAGACTATAAAAGAGAGAACGGGTGAACTGTAGTGAAAGGAAGACGCAGAGAAAGAAGAATAAAGAGTGACGTGTTTGCGGTTAGACTGACTAATCCTATCTGGCCAAGAGGCTGTAACTTAACATTAACAGTGTTTATCCATCCGCCATCAGGCCTGCAGCAAGCCTGCTGGTACAGCCATGTGACTGATTGGAATATTTTCCGTCGGCGGTGGTTTTGTTAATATGAAGTCCTTTGAACAAGTGTTCATGTGTTTGCGTCTGACTCATCTCTCCACCTGCATTGGCACCCGGGGGGAAACCGCACTGCTTACACTTGTCAATACCTATCAGCTTCTGATTAAATAAATACTGCTTATATACGCTCTATATTTTAGACCTGTTTTTAGAAAAGGGAGACAGGCAGTCTCTGTCCCTCCCCTCCCTCCTCTCTGGGAAAGTGATTGTAATTAAAGTTGGAAGTTTATCTCTCGCCGGCAGCTTCTCGCTGCTTGAAAGCGTGTGGCTCGCTGTGTGCAGAGCTTCAAACACACTGCAGCCAGGCCAGCCAGTCAAAGAGCGCTGCGTCTCTGTGCTGTGTAAGCCTCTTACGTACGTCTCCCTGTTGCTGTCGGTGACTCGGCCGCTGTTATGCCACACGCGAACCCCACATGAACGCATAGATACACAGACGCACATATATGCACACGTGCACGCACACACAAACACCTGCATTGTGTCACACACGCACCAAGCAGCCATTTCGCTGCAACACGGATGATGCAGGTGGTGATGATGATGATGATGGTTATTTGAGTGAAGGTATAAAGTAATATTGACCGCTCATTGGTGCTTCATCCTTTCTCCTTAGTGGCTTATCAACGAGGCGGAGAAGCAGTCAGCAGTGCTGGAAGGTAAGAATTGATGTATTATAATATTACATTGCATCCCTACATATATATTTCAAATATAACATAACGTATTTAGCAGGAATGGGTGACATATGGATTTGTCTATCAGTTCTGCCAGTTTTGTTCAGGCACAGTAGATAAACAAGGATACCCAAGTGTAATTCTCTCAATGGACCACTAGGAGGAGTGCTGTGACTTCGAAAGCATTCAGTGAAGGCAGGCGACATGCAGAAGGGGTCGCAGGAGAAGTGTGTTGTGGTACTGCTACGAGGAACAAAGCACCAGCTAGTCTTGTCAGGCAGCAGCCCGTCCTCACCCCAGATGTTAGGAGAAACGTGTTCCACCACTAGGCTGTGCCATAGCTACACAGGAGAATTCTGTAGTGGCGGAGGCACATCCACCCATGGTGGTGATGGCGCATGGCTTTCCTGTGCCGTGGAACGGTGCATTGTTCGGCTACAAGTCACTTTCCGCTGAGGAACAGCTTGCCTAACACAGGATTCAGTGTGTTTGTCATGTAAATGTGCTGTGTAAAGCCAATTGCTAAATGTATTGGGTTATCTTGACTGAACGCACCAAGGATGTGTGCACACGTTTGTTGGTTACAATCGACTCACCAGTTGTGAACCTTTACAGTCAACCCATCATTCTATGATTGAATCACACCCACAGCGTTGCAATATCTGCTCTGAGGAAAGACAATGGCCATTCAACACCAAAATGCAGCCGCCTGTGTGATTGTGCAGCCATTGTGAGAATGCATGTGGATGTACGAGACAAATGTGTTCATTGCTCAAAAATCCAATCCAACAGCTGAGTCGTTTGAATGGGAGGGAAAGAGAGAACATGTGATTCAATGTTATTTTACTGTTTGAATATGGATATTGTGACTCCTGTGGAGCCAGAACACTGAAACAATGTATGGCTCTGGTAGAGTTGCCTGCAGGCTTTTTTGTATGCTAGATTGATTCATTTCATGAGAAAAAAACAACACTGGCTGTTTAGTCTGAGCTCTCCAACATCCAGTGTGTGGCCTGAGGAAAGCATGTAGAATCCTCCTGAACAAGCAAACACATTGAGGAGAGACTATAAGCAAGAAAATAGCCAACCGTAAGTAGTAAGACAATGAAGATAGATAGCCAAACAGTGGTGAGACACACAGGCCTCCAATACCCCCACAGTGTTCTTTGTAGCTGTGATCCAACTTTTATAGTTCTGCATAGCTGCAAAACTTAAAGTGATAGAGATGTTCGCTGACTTGGGGATGGTGGGGGTTTGTGGGGGCATCTGTGGTTCGCTGGTTGCTGCGGACGTGCATTTTGCAACATTGGGAGTGAATTTTATCTGGCTGTCTAATCCAAGCGGATTGCTGGGGCTCATGAGGGCTCAGGGAGAGAGTCACTGGCTGTGGGCAAGTGGAGCGCACACAATCTATTTAGCTTGGCTCCTCGCTAATGTGCACCCTGGGCCAATGGAGTTGAGGAGATGTGCGAATTGCATATTCGAAATCGAGTACTTTTTGCCTGTGTATGTGTTGGAGCGGGAATCCTAGTTAAATGCTATTCCCAGCCTTGCTGAGTAAATATATTGGGCTAGATAAATACAACACAAGCATAAACTCCAACTATCATTCACGTTGCTTTATATGTGATGCTGCTGCTGTTTTCTTCTTGACTGAATTTATTACAATTGCAGCGCTATAATGGTAAATGGACTGCATTTATATAACGCTTGGTGAGGAGTTAGCGGGGTTGGAACCAGCGAGTTCTTGATCACCTATCACCCGCTCTACCTCTGCGCCACTTTCCGCCCACACCACTTGGCCCTATACTATTTCTTGAGCGTCAAAGCCATAACAATGCATTGAATCTTGGAGAATCTTTGTGCACCAAATGTAAAGTGCGTTCCTTCACCGAACGCTGGCCTTTAGCTGGCCTAGCCATGCATTTGTCAAGTCATGTGCTCCTGTTCATTTCAGGCCCGGTTTGCTGAACATCGGGGAGTCTGCCACGCAGCCCTGGCTGGCCGACACCTGGCCCAACTCCTGCTCCAACCACAACGACTGCAGCATCAACTGCTGCACGGCCGGCAACGGCAACAGCGACAGCAACCTGGCAACGTACAGCCGCCCAGGTGAGTCTGGGACTAACACCGCCTCCGCCAGTCCGTAAGCACCTCCCTCAGGAGAGCAGAGAGTTAGCAAATCAGCGGAACCAGACGAGCTGCAAAAGTAAAAGCGGAAAATAAATATCTGGGTTAGGTCCCCGGAGAGGCGTTCAGTGTACCTCTCTTTGCTTTTGGGAGAAATATTAGGATTGGGAGTGCCTGCATGCTTGTGTGTGTGATTTATTTGAGGTTAAAGCGGAGCTGTTTTAGGTAGGAAATAAAAAGGAGCACAGTAGAAGAGGCTTATGGCTTTACTCCGTCGCTAATCGAATTGCTGCGCTGATTTCCATACTGTTGTTATAGCCAGTAATGTCATTTCCCCTAAGTGCTCAGTTATTTAAGAAATGTGAAGAGGGTCTAGAGGTCAGGACTGGACTAGAGACATTGGCCAGGGATGGAGAGAGAGGGAGAGATAGAGAGAGA
>JAODUH010028559.1:0-14808 GCA_027564835.1 Typhlichthys subterraneus
GTATAGTGATCATGTTAATGTACTGTGCCTACAAATATTTGTTCTTTTTTTATTCTTCTCTTCTCGTATCTTGTGTGTGTGTGTGTGTGTGTGTGTGTGTGTGTGTGCACGTGCACATATATGTTTGTGCGTGCGTGCATGACTGTAACCTAGGGGCATCTGGAAGAGAAGAAACAGGAAATGCCAGATGTGCATTGGCCTGACCTTTCCACCCAGCGATGGAGACGGCGCGGTGACTACCTCACATCTACGGCAGTTAGACCATCTCCGAACTGCCAGTATGCTATCTCTGGACCACAGTCACGCACTAAGCCTGGATTTTCCACAGAATAATACTAGCTCTATTTTCCATTTGCTTGTAACCGTGCCGCGAACAAAGCCAAAGAATATTAAATGTAGCCACTGGCGACCATTCTGGGGTTCAAGCCTTTGCAGGAATGTTAATTTAGTTTGCCGGGGCAAAGACCGTAGGACTATAGGAGTCTCTAAAGTAACATTCACCGTTCACCAGAAGAGTGAATCATTTGTTTGTGTGACATGGGAAGATCATAGATTATATGTATAGGTCTGCAGGAAATCACTCACAGGTGTTGATGAGATCATGTGACCTGGACCTTGAACAATACATATCACACCATTAAATGTCTTTTAAAAGAAATGTACCACAACCTGTTGCACATTGTGTTAATAAACAAGGAAATTGCTGTTCTGAATATTCAGAAGCCGCTGTTTTTGTATTCTGCACATCATCCACTCTCGCTGTTGATATTGAACAGCGATGAGATGTTAAAGCCTCGCAATTTGTAAAGAGGAGCCTAGTCAGTTTGTGCAGTGCCTGTGATCTCTCCATTTACAGCGGATGAGTCTGCAGGCTGACGTGTTGCCTTTGGCAGACGGAGTATACACAAACTAACTCTTCAGCAGTCTTTCCAGACATGTAACAGCTGTGCTGCAGATCTGTGAGGCTGGACGAGCGAGCGTCACGAGGCAAAACCCTCTGGCACCCCGAGAACCAACAGAGCCGTGGGGTCCTGCAAGGATCCTTGTCTGGCCCCTCCTCTTATCTCCCTCCACCTTTCTTTGGGTCTACACTCGTCCCCCTTTTCCATTGCAATGCTTCCACCGGCTTCCACCGCCTCTCCATTGTCACCCACACTTTCTGCATTGACTCTTTCCTTCTTTACGCTTCTATCTACTACTTCAACCCCCTCTCCCTTCCATCTCCCGTATTCTGACCCCACTTTTATTTTCCCTAGTTTCTCTTTTCTTCATTTCTTTTGTTAGTTTCTTCTTTGCTTGCGCTCAGAATTCAGACACATCTCTTTCTATTTATCTTTCATCCAGAGGGCTAATTCCCAAGCCAAACCCAGCCTCCCACTCATGTCTGCTTATTCAATCTTGGTGCTTTGTTTAAACCCCTCCCCTTGACCAGATAGCCACGCCCCCTGGAGACACATTCCAAGGCCATAATTGATAGAACAGAGTTCTCTATTCTGAAATGTGTGCATTTTCTATTCCCCCATTTGGCATTAATCTACTTACTGTAACTCTTGGTTGTTCTATCTCTTGACAAAGAGTTGTAATGGAACAGACAGATATCTTAAATGTATGTTCCATATGCAGTGGCCTAGATGGTATTATCACTTAAGTTTGAGTTCTGTGTATAGCGACTCACTGCAGTCTCTAATTTTGAGCAGTAAACCTTTCTATTTGCATCTTTATTCCCATTTTTTTAAAGTAGCATCATGATAATTAACATTATTGGTCAGTGGCTACTAAATGTCTAATTCAACTGTAAGACATCATTTTATAAAATGTCTAGTTTACATATTGCTTTGATTCTCAAGAATCTAAATAGCATTGACCTATAGGATAACTGGGTCATAACCTCTTTTTTGCTAATAAAGGCTAAGTGAACATGACTGTTTGAATAATTGTGTATCCACTGCAGCCTATGCATTCAGTCAACATGTTTCTGACTGGGATCAATGTCTAGTGATAATTGAGTATATTCAGGCTTATACAACTCAGTGAAGATTTGCTCTAGTATCAGACAGGGCACGTCAGTTGGTCAGATTTCCCGACCACTGGTGTCTTGTGTCTCACACATACACACATCCACACACACACACACACACACACACACACTCTAACTACACACAAGACACACAAAACACACACACACACACACACACACACACACACACACACACACAGCACGCACCCTGAAGCAATTAGCTGCGGCCTTGTGGTCAATTGATGGAGACAGGACATTCCTGGTGATTTCTGTCGAGTGCAGGAAAAAGATGATACTTTTATCCACTTCTTCTACCAGCTCCATATGTTTAATCTTTTCATAGCATACATAAACGCCATTCTTCCACACCCACACTGTCAACAAGCACCAACCCACAAAAGTGATCAGAGATAGAGATCTCTGTCAGATTCCACAATCTGGATAGAAATGTTTACTAATAAAAGATTTTTATAAATCTGTGGGGTGACTAAGCGACTAATCCTTCAATTAGAAACGTTTGGAAACAGTTTTCGTTGTTTATGCCTGATCTTGTTCCATGGGGAGTAAGTATCTGACTGATCTGTGTTAGCTAAAGTATCAGAAATGTTACCTCAGCAATATTGCGCAGGACATTATTAAAACATTCTGCCAACAACAGAGAAACTGATTTGGGAAATTTTGGCCTAGGTTACTGTTGGCACTGCGTTACACACTGCTGTTGAGATGATACATGGAAATTGAAATAATGCCCTTCATAAAATTGTAATGGTGAATCCATCTGCCTAATCTCAAATTAGTATTCATGATTTATGGGATTATAGATCATCATGCTTCCAATGAAGAGTGCAATTAATTACTGTGAATCCATCTAATACCATTCTGATCCAAATCTAAACAGTCAGTCGACCAGCTAGAACCGCAGTGTATCAGCTACGTGACTGTAATAGACAGTATGTGGTGTGAAGATGTTGCATGTGGCCAACACCTACAGCAAGTACAGTATCACGGAAATAAACAAACCTGTGACGAACAGAACAAATCTGATAGGAATGTAATGTAAAACTGTTTAGATAATGCAGCGAGAGTGGAAAGAGACATTCTGCTGAATAAAGAAAGCGACAGAGAGCTGGGAAAGAATAATTCCTGACAGATTATTCCTTTACCAGATGATACAGTCAGTTTTTCCATAGATCATCCGCGCACACACTCTGACAATGCTAGCCCGACAGAACCTACAAAGCACCTCAGGATGTGTGTGCGCCTGTGTTAAATGCATTAATAGGAGATGCAGAGGAGTGGCACTGCACGTAAAAGACACAGGGTGCAAAGATACAGACAGACAAATAGAGAGAGTGGCGTATGATCTGTATCACCTTGGAGACATGATTCTGTATCACGCCCCATGTGTTTTTCTTCTACCCAGACAGTGTACCTTGTGCCCTTATACTTGTCTCACCGTCTGCAGTTTCAAAGCCAATTATAAAACCATCCATTTCTCCTGTAATGAAACATTACAGGAGAAATGGTCAACTGGAATGGTAATCTGATGCCGCTCTAAAACCACTGCACTTCCAACAAATGTACCCAAATACTAAATTCTTATACAGGAAATTACAAAAATACATCACTTTCTGATTTCATTCCCTGCTTCCTTTGTCTTTCAACCACAACACTTGAGACGAGGTTGCAAACCCAGGCTTGAGCAGCTCACTTCAGACATCCCTGACGTGATGGAAAACGATCAGGATGAAGGTCAGTTTTACTAGGCAGGGTCTCAGGTGTGGAAACTGTCCAAGCTGTATGAGTGAGAAGGAAGGCTTTGCGGAAAAAAACATATATATACCATATTATAAACCTGACAACTTATTCCTGCATTTATAAAGCAGTTCATCTCGATCAAACCTAATTATCTCACGTCTGGTGTTGCGTGAAACCACAATATTTAATTCTACACAAAAATCCCATTGAGAAAAAAACCCTCTATATGGGGTCATTTAAAAGAACTTTGATTGAACCCAAGCATCAGACAAGCTCTTTCTCCTTTTGCCTCAATCATGTCTCCCTAGAACTGGCTTTTCACTGACCACTGCCCAGACATGTGTTATTTTGCTAGACCTTGAGCAATCTGATGGTGTACATAACACATACTGTATAGACAGGCTGTCTATTTCTAAGTCTGCCAATATGAAATGTTTTCAATATCTGGGTACGCCTCCAGCTAAACAAATACTTGACTTATTTTAAAATCAACACTGTGATCATGTGAAAAGCACATTGGCTTATACCACTGCTCAGCTCTAACCATAAATCATGCCTCTCTCCTCACCTGTACTGACCTGTACTGTACTGAATAACCTGCTACCCGCTGTACCCATCTTTTACTAACGTATTCCTGCCTCATTCACCTCTCACTTCAGTACTCCTATCACACATTCCTGGGGACCCCAGGGACCCCAGGGAGGACAGACTCTCTATTCACCAGGGTAAATTGTATTTAGACATTTGGCTATGGTATTTCCCCTGAGACGCTTTCTCACTTTCCAAATGCATTCTCACATTTTTTTTCACTTCATGTTTCAAGATTTAGTTCCCTCTATAGTTTCTCTGCCTTATTTGTCCCTCTGATGTGCCTCTGGAATGCTGTCTCTGTTTACCTATCCCTCTGGTATGGCCTTCATCTCTCTCTCTCTCTCTCCCTCTCTCTCTCACACACATGCACACGCCCACGCCCACACATATACACACGCACGCGCGCGCACATGCACGCACACACACACACACACATATATTTCTTTCTTTCTCTGAGCCAGGCAGCGTTGTTCTGGAGTTGGATTTTAATACAGCAGGAAATATTTCCAGGGAATGTCAGGGAATGTCTGTTGCAAAAGAAGTGTTAGAATCTCTCTCTCTCTTCTTGTACACTCAGGCAAGCAGCCAGGCACACATGCACACATGCATGCACGCACATACAGAGAGACTGAATAAGAATAGCTTTGTCTTCAAATCCATAACAATAAATCAAAGCCACAGCCATAATTTACAAGCAAGATGGATTATACATTCCACTTAAATTTCCCTTGAAGGTCTCATTCTCTCTCTCTCTCTCTCTCTCTCTCTCTCTCTCGCTCTGTGAATGTGTGTGTGTGTGTGTGTGTGTGTGTGTGTGTGCGTGCGCGCGTTTGTCTGTGTCAGTAGCAAGAAACATGGCAGTGGGAGTTAATAGGCAAATATGTACATTAAGTTAAAGGTGTCTGTTACGTAAAGGGAGCAGCAGCGCCCCCATGAGGAGAAGAGTATCGGTTGCTCAAAATGTCAAGATTACTGTAGAATGTGCGGCACAATATTTGACCCACAACATCGTGGTGGTGGTGGTGGCATGGTACTGATTTAAAGGACAAAGGAACTAATTAAATGTAGTCAGTTAGTGTAAAGCTACAGCTCTGACTCTTTCCATTTAAGGTCATTTTGACACCAACTGAAATAAGAAGAATGTAATCAATTCAAAACTTAACAGATATGGGCTGGATATACAGGCAAGGCATATACAGTATTGTAGTTCAGTGTACAACACGCAGAAGGCTATACAATCTTAAGTAATTCTGGATGTGCAGCATTATTATTATTATTAATACTATTATTATTATTTAAACCGTGAATGAAAATTCACTGTCCCTGTGCCCGGGAACCAGCATTACCAGCATCAACGGCCCTTCTGAAGCTAGCTCCTCTGTGATCGGCACCACCACTTGGTTCCTCAGACACACTGCATCTCTTTTTTATACACAGCCTCCATCACTTAACATCTGGTGGAAAAAATGACACATTCATGAATGCATGCAGCATGTAATTATGGCAGACTATGGCATGCAATCACATCTCACACACACACACACGCACACACACATTAACTGACTGAGAACAGACTAGCTCCTCCTTATAGCCTCCAGGATTATCCAAGAACATAGAAAGAGATAGAAAAATAGAACATAAACTCAGTTTAAGTCAATCCAGCTACAGAACCTTATTACATCTTGCGACTTTCTAACATTAACTATCATTTGCAAAAGCTTTCCATAGATAAATACAGTTAAAACCATGAAAGCATGTAATTATATTTATAAATATATAACTGTGTCTGACAGATTCAGCAGCTCACATTTCTACTCAATGTGAGGTCTCTGGCCCCGATTCTTATGGTAGGTCATAATGCATCAGTTTAATGGAGGTCATAAAATAGCCATATGCTACTTTAGAAGGGTCATTTAACCCTCTGAAATGTCAAGAAAAAACAAATGTACAAGCTCAGTAATAAATCAAGCTTTAGCGGAAATGGTAACCCTTACTGTATCTGGAGATCTGTGGCTGTGATAGTTAAAGTTTACAAATTGCTGATTTGTTTCAAAGGGATATTTAGATAAATATAATTTACAGTACTTCTACTTGGATTTCTCTGTTAAGAAACACGGAAATAGTATGTTACTGTAAAACAATGAGGTGAGAGTAGGTTTTGGTTTATTTATTGCAATGTTTTCCTAGAGACAATCTATATACTGCACTCTATATAACAATATATATTAATCCTATCATGGTCCAAACCTAGATCACAAACATTACAAACAAATTATTCTGTCCTCCTATGTTTATGTGACCATATGTTTTTATTTCCAGGAAAACCTGTGAAGGAGTGTAGAGTATCTGTAGACATTCTCACTCACAGAATTTACTAGATCTTCTGATAATCAGAACAACATGATAAATACCAAACAAACATTTGCACATACACACAAAGCATCACATGCACGCAAAGAAAAACAATAAAATGCAACCATCTGGGAAAAACATATAAAACCAAGTCACACTGAACAATCCACTTAAATAAATAAAAATCTAAAATAATAATCCCACATAATGGTAGATCAAAACAACACATTTCTCTTTTATGAAAATCACTTTTAAAAGGAAGACAGTTTAGCATTAACCACATGCCAGCAGGCAGCTGCTATGACAACTTCATTTGGCACTATCCAACAGAGGCTGCACCGGGCACCCAATGGGTCACTGGATATGGATTGTCTTGTGGAATTACGCTAAAGAAGGAGATGCTGCAAGGGAGGCTGGAACGACCGGTGCATTTATCTCTCATTGTAGAACACATTTCTCTTTCTGGCTGTACTTTCTTCTCCTCAACTCCAGACCTCGCTCCAAACGCTCATCTTCCTCCAGAGCCCTGCATTATGCATAGACACATGCGCACACACACACGCACACACACACACACACACACAAAATAAAATACAAATAAAACACTATATACAAAGAAACAACAACAAGGTAACAAATACAGAAACAAACAAAATATCATCACATCGCATTCTTCATCACAAGATGAATATAGAAACCACACTGGGTTCCTCCAATATAAACCTTATAAATGTGCGGCCCAATAGCCTACATAAATAAGCCATTAAATATATGCACTCAGTAATTCTCTCTCTCACACACAAACACACACACAAAGGTCCATCTCACCCTCTCTCCTTTGCATCAATATCTCGGATGATTTCATCTCTTTGGTTCACTAAAGACACCAGTTCCTGCAGAAGCAACTGCTCCCTCTGCTGGTGAGTGGATGTCTTTTGCCAGTCTGGAGGATAAAGGGCACTTCACATCATTAAATCATTAATCAAAGCATTACAGTGAGAACAGTTATTAAAGTTATTATTATTAACCTCTCAAAGACAACGGAATGCAGCAGGAGTTGGCAGTGTCACACCGCAGATATACACACACACACACACACGTACTGTATATTGTATTATGATGTATACACATTGCATAATTGTTATGAACAGTCAACAGTGCCCCATCATCACCAATACTATTTTCTGATTAATGTTATTTTGTTCACTGTTGCATCAATAAAATAAATGTGTAGATGTAATTCTTTATAAAGATGGTTCATCTGACACGATACCAACCTTCTATAGCCATCATGACACGTAGCTCCCTGGTTAGTAACTCAAATCGTCTCTCCAGGTCCTGTTCTTCTTGTCTGTACACACAGTCAGTTATCAGGTGGTGTGTGTGTGTGTGTGTGCGTGTGATGGTTAGCGAGTAATGGGTGACCACAAATGCATGTTTACACGTGTGTGTGTGTGTGTTTGTGAGTGTGGTCTCACAATAGCTCCAGATGGTCCTGTCTACGAATTAAAGCATTCTTCTTGTTAACCAGAGTGAACCACTCCTGAATGAGTTTCTCCTCTGTGTCGCGATCGCTTCCTGCACGAACAGGAACAGAGAGTTGCAACACATTAGCCTGCACTACCGGACATAATGGAGCTGTTTGATTGTGTGTTTCCGCAAACACACTGTACTTAGTTACTACATTGTTACTTAGTTACTACCTTGTTACTTAGTTACTGCATATGCAAGCGGTTCTCGTGTGTGTCCTAACCTGTCTCCATGAGGCGACGGAGTCGTCTCTCCACCACGCCTGCCCTGGTGTCGATGTGTTTCTGCTCCGTCTCCAACGCTGCCAGCTCACTTAACACATACTGACTGGTGTCCTGTAGACACTGACCACACACACACACACACACACACACACACACACGCGCACACACACATGAACACCCACAACACGAGGACAGACACCCACAAGTAGAAAAAGGGAGAGAGAGAGAGAACACAGAATGGAAGTAGTGGAAGGGATGGGAAAAAGCAGACAGTCACAAGATTAGAGAACATTTTGAGATTGTTTAATCGTTTTCCTTCAACATGTGGAAATCGCTTCATCAACAACATTGATTTAGGTCCAAGGAAAGATGCCATTATGTTGGAAACAACTCTAAGAGTTGTCTGGAGCGGCTTCAACACATTAACAGAGTTCTTTAAATATATATAATGTATAGCTGACCATGCTGTCTTCCTCCTGTTTAGCAGGCTGGCTCTCAAGTGCACCCTGCGAGTCTACACACAAGCACGCACACAGGCACACGCACGCGCACACGCACGCCCTCACACACACACACACACACACACACACACACACAGAGACATAATACACAAAAACAATGTCAATTATTAATGTGATCTTATTTAGCATAGAATATGTAAAGGTTTGGTAAACGTACCTGACACACCTGATGAACCACCATCAGTCGTCACTACTTCCCCCTGGACAGAACAAACATCCGCATAGCAGTGAATGGTGTGCCTTGTTTCTCAGGCTGAGCTCAACACGGCCCTGTCTTAACACTAGTTTGATGCTGGTTGATTTTAGTGTTAAATATTTTCAACAGTACTTCTCAGAACAAAATGATCGGTCAATGAGCCTAAAGATGTCAAGGAGCCGGCACGGTGTTTCAGTTGGGGTGTTGGGTATCAACCCTAGGCCTTCTAATCCAGACCGCATTTAATGCTTTTGTAGACTCCCGCCCATGCAGTGCGATATCACGTCTAAACAGAGATGAAGCAAACCTGTGTATCTCCCACTTGGCTTTCACTCCTCATCATCCTCTGCTTTTTCATCAAGTCTGCATCCTTCACCTGAGCCAATCCTGACTTGGCTGCCTTGGAAACCATCCTTGGGGGCGGGACAGGAGTGATTGACTCCTCCCCTTATGTTGAATGAAAACAAGAGTAAGCAATAATAGGCTAATTTACATAAAATACGATAAAATAGCTGTCTGTGTGTGCAGAGGAGGCCAACACCTTTAGCCAATCGCTTGGTCCTAGGAGGCGGGACAACCAGAGTACTGCTTCCTCCTTCCTCCAGACTAACACCCGCCCCTTCCTGCAACCTGGCCATACAAAAAGCAGCTGTGTCAACATCGCTAGGGGCGGGGCCAGAGACGGTTAGGCCATAGCTGGACTGGTTACTGTTCTCTTCTATCTGCAGCACGCTCAGCTCCTGGTTGGTGAAGTGGGAGCGTATCTGGCTGAGGTAGGTCATGACACTGAGCCTGTCGGGGACAGATAGCAGGACCATGTCCGACGGCTCCAACAGACGAGAGATGCCCAGGGCCTCCAAGCTGTCAAACGCCTGGGTGTAAAAGTATAACCGATGACGTAACGCATGACAAATGTCCCTAAAGGTGGTGTGTAGTGCTTTGACAGAGCCGTATTGTACTCTGAACCACAATACATGTACATACAATATTTACATGGGGGTCTGGTTAAGGAATAATGTCTGACTGTCGAAATGAAATAAGGAAAGAATGTTCAGATCAGTATAACACTCCATACTAAGCCCAAGTATTCCATCGATGGTGTCTTATTATAACCAGTTGTTACAGTGCTACTATATGCTACAAAGACCTGTATTTATTATGCTTACCTTCTTGTTGTTGATCTTAATGTCATTAGGCACCAGCTGGTCATAATCTCTGATATGAGACAAAGGAAAAGCATTAAATGCATAGCATTTAGCAATGACCTTTTATCCAAAGCGTCGTAAGTCAAATCATTCGATGCGGAGCTGAAGCTCATGCGTTTTTCGGACCGTTAGTCCGCTATGCTTCGCACACTGCTGACAGCCGGCGGATTTGATCCGCCCCTCACGCCATCACTCATGATACTGGTCACACTGGTTGCACTGCATTGGTTCGTGCAGCATTAATAAGATATTATTGCAGTGTGCAAAGAAATGTTGATTAACATGGGATCGGATCCAAAGTGGCACCGCTCTGTGTCGGCTGTGCTTCAGCTCAGCTTACATTGTACAATGGCCTTTACTATCAGGGCTAACCTACTAAGCACCATACCACCATCAACATATCATGAAACATCTCAATGAATGAGTAATGATATAGATAAAGGCGTACATCTTATCAGGGTGGAAGTGGTGGAGGATGGCACAGAACGCCAGACCGTTCCTCCAAGAAGTGCTGAAGTTGGTGACCTTGATCCCCTGGTGACCTTGTGTGACCTCCTGACACCAGTGGAGCAGAGACTGACTGGAGCTCACCAGACCCTGCGACATAAGTGGGCGGGGTTTAGCCTCTGTATATGTCTGTGTATGTCAGCTGTTTACGGGCACTCTGCTTCATAGATACCTCTGATGTGTCATCCTTTGCATCCTCCGCCTCCTCTCTGGCCATTCTCACCGGTTCAGGGCTTGTAAGGTCAGAGGTCACCCCTTCAGTTATCATCTTCCTCTCACTGCATTGGGGAGTGGTGGAGCCACTGTCTGACTCCTCTCTGGCCTTGGGGCAGGTGGGGTGGGCTGAGCCCTTCTCAGTGTCTACGGTATGGCTGGAGATGTCTGTCTTGGTGTGACTGGCTGGGAGAGGAACGTCACGTACCCTGATAGGAACGATTGCAAAGGATTAGTCAGGTTGAATGAGGAACAGTGAGGATAATCTGGAACTCCCTCCTCATAGAGTACCTGAGAGAGTGATTATGTTCAACACATCCAAGATGGCAAAATAGCTGGAAATGCAGCCAACACAACAACAATAACAACAACGTGTTTGTGCAACGATTATGTTAGTTAAACACCTCTTTCTCAGCCAGAGACAGAGAGAGAGGTGAACACACAAACACACGCACACACACACCAAGCTATTATTCACAAAAGGTGTAATGGCCAAACCAAGCATATGCAGCCAACTCTGTATTAAAATATAGTTGATGTAAAGGGCATGCAGCTTTTATACATGCAGTGCACCTCCAACAACACACACACACACACACACACACACACAGAGCAGCTTGGCCTGCCAGCCCTGTCTGACTTACACTTGCTTAGTTACTTCCTGTTTTAGCCCCTTCTCTTCCTGTACAATCCTGGCCTCAGCCAATTCACTGGCCTCTTGCTCTTCTTCTTCAACCAATGAGATTTCTTCCAGGCTGGTGACACTGGAACCAAATGAATGCTGACCCTGGAAACTCCAAGGCTCTGTGCTTTTCGACTGGCTTTTACTATTGGGCTCTAAAGTGCCAGTGTCGATTTCACTGAAGTTGGGTATGAGGCGTTTCCTACCACGCGGTCCAGGAGACGTATTGACGCTCATGTGTCTGAGTTTAGACAATAGGAACCTCTCCTCCTCTTGAAGCTCCTGTTCTTTGGTTAGAGGCGCTCTCCTGTCAGTTTGGACACCATTGCTATCTGAGTCAGCGCATGTGGCCGGAGGGAGCGGACAGGAAACCACAGACGGTTGGATGAGCACTTTACTGGCTTCTGTGACTGATTCAGAAACTGTCACTGGTGGCCCACTGGTGGTTTGATGGATCCCAACTGCCTGTTCATACACAAGGGGAGGGTCATGGCCAGGAGAGGCTGCTTGATTGGCTAGAGAGCCAGAGTCTTCAGAGGCTTTTGGCTGAACAGGTGTTAAAGTGCAAGGAAGGGTTGAGTTCTGAGTGGCAGCTTGTGTTGTGGGGAATGGACGGTCCACTCTGCAGATAGAGAGGGAAGTTATAAACCCAAACATAGACGTGGGTGTTTTTTTATTACAGAAACAACCACCAATAGATGCCACAAGTATCCTAACTATGTTCCAGGCACCGCTAATAATAATAAGAACCGTAATAACACCAATATAAGTCCAACCTAGTACTGCAACACCAACTAACCAATCTATTAATCCATGCCACATGCCATAAGGTACCTCCAATGAATATTATATATATAACAAACAAAAAGAACACTTGGCATGTTATGCAACATTCCTTATTGTGTCACAAACCCAGAAACCGAATCAGTAATTTGAATGGTTCTGCTTTTGCATGCTGGTTTTTGTTGGTTATTTGGCAATATTCCCATTAATGTGGAATACATTGAATATGGGTATTATTGTTATGAAAATATACATAATCTGTAATACTGGAGTATGTACAGTGTAGATTTCATGTTACAACCAGTTGCCCACTATAACAGCACTGATCACAATAGCTCTTAATGTTTTAGTCTTGCCATAATGCATTGTGGTTAGTCATGACCAAAGCACTGAGTTAGGCCATTCGATTCCCCGCACAAACAACAAAAGAGGATGTTGTTTGGAAGAACAGGGAATGTCACACGCTAAAACAATCCTCAGCAGAACAGCAGGGTGTTCCAAGCAAGGTTTCCTTTATACAGTACCACGGTGAAGCAACGTGGGGCTTATTGTCAAAAACAGACAAATAGACGCCATGTGGGCCATGTCTAGTCTAGGATGTGAAGGATGTTATCTCCCAACAAAAAGGTTGTAAAGTTCCATCCCCAACATGGACCTGTTAACAGCTGTACCCCCTACCGGCAGGTAAATACAAGTAAACCATGTAAACCTGATCCTAAACAAGGCATGGTTTGATAAAAGTGTAGTTAATGACTAAATAATAATTTGTACAGTACAGTACTCTTACAGTACAGTACAGTACTCTTCTTCCTTCCCTTGACCCCCCCACATACACACTCTCTCTTCATCGCCTGTCACCCGTCTACTCACCCCCTTTCCCCGTCCACGTATAGCAGAGCCTCCACCTCCCCCTCCGTCACTCTCATCCAGCCCGGGATGCCACCAGGTCTAACAGCGGAGTGCCCTCTTGGTACCAGTCTTGGATCAGGTTTACCCTGCGCCCCCCTGCCACCAGCTTGGGCGCTAGTCGTGGCTGATCTGGGGTCAGCCTGGTGTACTTTTGGCCGGACAACCGGCAGGAGGTCTTTCTCCTTTCTTCTGGCTTTTATGCCGATCTGGGTGGATATGGCAGGACTGGATTTGGACTGTGTTCTTCTGTCAGAGGAGACCTCACGGATCTCCTCACAGGCTATGTCGTCAAGCTCGGCCATCCTTAACGGTGGCCAGGAGCCTGATTGGCTGTTCACCACTTCCTGGTTGTTTTGTGTCCACAGGGCAGCATGGAGCGCCATGCTCCTCTCTGCTTGCTCCTCTTTGTTATCCCAATGCACCCGTCTCCCTCTGTCTTCTCCTCCGTGGCTCTCCTCTGCTATTCTCATCTCCTTCTCCCTTTCTAGCTTCTCTTTATCATTCCCCTCCTCCATTTCTATCCTCTCTTCCTCCATCCTCTCCTTCTCCTTCTCCTCCTTTTCGATTCTCTCTTTCTCCTTCTCCTCCATTTCTATCCTCTCATTCTCCTCCTTTTCTATCCTCTCCTTCTCCTCCTTTTCTCTCCTCTCTTTCTCCTTCTCCTCCTTTTCTATCCTATCCTTCTCCTTCCTCTCCTTCTCCTCCTTTTCTCTCCTCTCTTTCTCCTTCTCCTCCTTTTCTATCCTATCCTTCTCCTCCTTTTCTCTCCTCTCTTTCTCCTTCTCCTCCTTTTCTATTCTTTCTTTCTCCTTCTCCTCCTGTTCTATCCTCTTTTTCTCCTTCTCCTCCTTTTCTCTCCTCTCTTTCTCCTTCCTCTCTTTCTCCTTCTCCTCCTTTTCTCTCCTCTCTTTCTCCTTCCTCTCCTTCTCCTCCTTTTCTATCCTCTTTTTCTCCTTCTCCTCCTTTTCTCTCTTCTCTTTCTCCTCCCTCTCTTTTTCCTTCTCCTCCTTTTCTCTCCTCTCTTTCTCCTTCTCTTCCATTTCTATTCTTTCTTTCTGCTTCTCCTCCATTTCTATTCTTTCCTTCTCCTCCTTTTCTCTCTTCTCTTTCTCCTTCTCCTCCTTTTCTCTCCTCTCTTTCTCCTTCTCTTCCATTTCTATTCTTTCTTTCTGCTTCTCCTCCTTTTCTATTCTTTCTTTCTCCTTCTCCTCCTTTTCTATCCTCTTTTTCTCATTCTCCTCCATTTCTCTCCTCTCTTTCTCCTTCTCCTCCTTTTCTATCCTATCCTTCTCCTCCTTTTCTCTCCTCTCTTTCTCCTTC
>JAODUH010028569.1:0-23272 GCA_027564835.1 Typhlichthys subterraneus
CCCCCTTTTTCTTTCCCCATTTGTCTCTCCCTCTCCCCCCCTCCCTCCCCACCTTAGCCTCCCCCCCCCTCCCTCTCTCTCTCTCTCTCTCTCTCACCCCGCAAACAACATACTTTTTCAAAGTTGCAGCTCAGCTGTGTGAACTGAAGGTTTGTTTATTACAAAATCTAACTGAACGTCAGCCTAAGAGCGAAGGAGCACATTTCCAACAATGTACGCGTAGCCACTGGGGACAGATTGTTATAAATATATATTCAATGTGTCACCTACAATATCTTCAAACCAGCCATAACACACTCAACCTAATAAAACAGGACAATATAAAAGCGATAATTTCACGATCACAGATGGATTCTGCAGCTGTCTGGCCAGAGAAAAACGCTGATTCACAGACCTCTCACAAACAGAAATCCTTGTATCCTTAAAGTACAACTGTAAAACATCACGGCTTGAGCATGCCATTAACCCCTCAAGCACCAACGCCTTCATCATGTCCATACGCAGATTAATGTAGCGTACGCATTCCAATAGGACATGTTGCCGTCGCAAAATATCTAAATACCACGACATGTGTGTCAGATTGGACGTCTTTGCAAGCACAGTAGACAAGTGCACACTGTATGCGTGTGTGTGTGCATGAGAGATGGTGTGCAGAAGTGCACGGGTATATAAATACAAGCTGCAGCGTCAGGAGCCCTGTTGGCAGCGCTAAAGCATGACGAGCACAGCAGCGTGGCACCACACAACCTAGCACAGTTTGCGTGGCGCGCGCGTTTCTGTGTGCATCTATATGCTGCATGGCTTTAATTTGGTCCAATGTAGCACAAAGAAACAGGCCACTGGAACAGCTGGGTGGTTTACAAGGCCACGAGACACACACACACACACACAGTGCAGAACGTACACACATAACTCTGAATAAGCCTAAAACGGATCCAGTCACCAGCGCATTGCGTCACAGGGCTCTGGCTGGAGTGTGCTGAGCTATCAGGGCCAGAACATAATCTCACGACACAGTCAGACTGAATAAGAAACAGCCACACCAATACTGCACTGTCTCTCTCCGCTTGGACCTAAATACTTAACAGCCCTGGGGTCACAGCCGGTTAAGCAGCACTTATAGTAAGAGACAACACAGGCAGCAGAGTAGAAAACTAAAGAACTATCGTTGTGATTGGACCGGCTTGTGCAAACAAGGACTTGATATCAATCGACTGAACATTCTTTATAGTGTAGTTAAGTATGTGAAGTGTTAATTAACCACCATTTCTGCTTTGGTTTAAGCATTTTTTTCAAATCTACATGCAATGCTATAGATGTGTCTACACAGCCTTGAGTTTTAGGAACAGCCTTGATTATTAGAATTATGAATCAAGCAAAACAGTCAATCAAAAACAGTTTAACGCCGTCTTTAGTCCTGTTTTGGAAGCCTGGGAATAGATTTCTTAATGTTTGGGGCATGTCAGAAATTGAAATAGAAAGCCTAGCATTTTATATTTCTTCTCTGAATATCATAGTTTTCTCACCTAGCATGAAACAACAACATAAAATAAGCATTGCAATATTATAATCCTTTTTACCCCACTTCTACTATGTCATATATTTAAATAGTCACAGCAGCATACAATATTACATACTACTGGGATGTCAAAGAGAAGCCAAATATCTAAATTCTTTAAACCAATCTTCAGCACTCTATGGTACTTCTGGACAAAAGTCCAGAATTAGACAAACAATGAACTCTGCACACTACTACAAAACAAAAAGTATTCTCCCATTCCCACCAGAGTGAAAGACTTGATGCGGTGTGGGGGATATAACCTCTTGCTCCCACCAGGCGAGGCTTAGGCCAGGCCAGGCCAGGCCGGGCCAGGCCAGGGTGGAAGCAGAGCAAAGCTGGGAGGAGGAGTGCAGGAGGCAAGGTTCAGGTTGGGACTGAGGTAGGGTCTGCATAGGGACAGAGGACAGGCCCTGAGCACCAAATAGACAGGGAGGAGGGGGGAGAGACATGCTGCCTGAGGCAACGTAATATCAGAGTAGAGCTCGCCCAATGTATGAGCATCAAGATGATCAAAACCACACACACACACACACACACACACACACAGCATAAAGAAACTGACAATTACTATTTTAAGACTCTATACACACACACGTTCAAGGGAAGTTAAGAGCTCAATGCATCACTATGGCAGCTAATAGTCTTTGAGGCAGAACACGCACACATGCGCACCCCAATAAATATTAACAACAAACCCACAAGAAAGACATTACACCAAAGAGACCGCATATTACAAGCTGTATATCACACCGTCCAACTTTCCAACATGCATTCCCTCATCCCGTATAACTACAGTGTAACTTCACCACAGAGCTGGAGCAGCACACGAGCTAGAAGATACTTTGACGAACAGATACGTCGGCCTGACTACGTTGGTCATTTCTGTAGTGAGCACAATTTTCCACCACGTTAACGCCTTACTGTCATAATATGCGATTTGTTTTCAATCAACAAGGTCCCGGGTGGGAAGGGGGGTGGGGGGCACTGCTTTAATGTTGAGACTGATTAGTACTGGATGGGTTCCACGGACGGAGTAATGGCTTGAGACACAGTTTAATGCCAGATGGGATGGCTTAAGGGGGACAGGAGGAGGGAGGGGGTTAGTCAGAGGGGTGCACAATATTGATAACACTTGATATTGCGATTCTGATCATGAAAATTGCAATATCGATATTCATTTATTCATATTTTTTAAACATAAGTAAAAAAAAACACAAAGGTTATGGGAAAATGCATCCAAATAGAAAGGTGCACCCCGTCAGTCAGAGAGGGGTGGGAGGCCGAGAAGGAGAGAAAGAACGCTGTACAGCAGCAGGTACGAGAGGGGAAAACAGGGTGGAGGGCCATGGAAACAGAAGAGAAGGAAAGGGATGTGAGGGGGGGTGGGGGGGGGGGGTGCCAGGGCAGAGTGTGTGCCACCAATGTGTTCTCGGCCGCCCCGCCGGATGTGCTGAGTGCACAGAAACACACACGCACACGCACATACAGTCGTGAACATGGCATTGGCAGCCACCTAACAGAAAACAGGACCACCCATCCAACTGTGCAGTCTGGGAGAGCTGTCAATCAAGGCGACATATTGGCAGTGCAGTGTAGACACAGTGATTTCCAAATTACTTATTTAGACACCCCCCAACAGTCATTATCTATGGTGTTATTATGGGGACACAACAATCCCCCATAAATACACACTTATGTAATCATTTAAATGACAGATTACAGCATAGGGCCTCACCAGGTGGTCCTATAGCGCACGTACAGCGTGGGCTTAAAACCCACTGGGGTAGCATGGGTTAAAAAGTACCCAGCATGCCCCCCCTCCCTCTCTCTCCCTCTCTAGCTCTCTCTCCCTCTCTCTCTCTCAAGACACACACATAGTACTGTGAAGTACTATGTGTGTGTCAGCATTTTAAGAAGATCAAACAAGTAGATAATTTATATACTGTATATATAAACACACACAGTGCATATACTTTTTATTTTAGTTTTTAGTTTTTTTAAGGACGAACATCAGTGACGGTGAGGGCGATGAGGTAACTGCCAGAAGGGCACCGGGAGCTCTGGGGATTGTGGGTTGTTAAACGGATAAGGGGTTTTTAGTAGGTGGGGGGGTAAACGGTTTAGTTCATTGTGTTGTTGTATCTCTCTCTGGACTGCTATACGTCTTTAATGTGAGGCAATATGCTTCACAGCTAAGAGTCAAGGGAAGATAAAGGGAAACACAACGTCATAAGTGCTTACGACAACAACAGGTGCATGTATCGGACTACAGTGCAACACTGTTGCTCAACCTCACATTCTCAGTACAGTCATGCCAGTGGCATGCAGACCAGTACACAGAGTCATCCACCCTTTCCAATATTGTTTAAATTCTTGCCCTCACGAGATCCGGGGAGAAATATTTGCCACACACAGTACGTCATCTCCATGACCACGCAGAATGTGCGGAATGACAGAAATTCCATTTTGTGTTTCTGTTTAAAAGTGGGGCAAGGAGCTGTGCCCAGGAGCAACAATGGGCAGCGTGTGGCTGTAAATATCACACCGTAAAATAACATTTAAAGAATGTCATCATTGTCAGAATGAAGGTCTGAGACCGTGACAGGGCCGAGACCAGTTGGACATGAGTGGAGGAGGAGATTGTGGTGAAGCTTACCTATAGTGTGGAGGAGAGCAGGAGAGCAGAAACATGATAAGCAGATAAGCAAGATAAACAGCAAGGGCAGTGGCACTTCAAAATATACTTTATCATGTGGCATGGAAGAGACTACATGACTGATGAACAAGACTAAAGTAGAAGTCTTTCTTCACTTATAACTGAATCATTTCTAAGAAGAAGGAAATTGAAGAAAATTGTTTAACAAACTGTAGACTAACCCTCGATCATTTCCAGAAGTATGTTCGGGACACAATATCTAAAATGTATTCTTCGCTATTCTGTCAGTATGGAAAGTAAAAGCGGATGACGACATGTGAACACCATAATATTATAACGTTATATAACAAGATCCTGAAATTACTGGTTCAGTGTTGACTCAGTACTTTATACCCGGCCTAATGTGCCCTTTACAGAGCATACAATGAAGGGCCTTTTTTTCCACTTAATATATAAAAATGTATAAAAATATCAGAGCAACTACTATCTAAACACCACATGTAGCTAAAGCACAGAAGACGATAAGACAACCAGATACACTATATTGCCAAAGGTTTTGGGACGCCTGCCTTTCCATGCACATGAATGTTTATGATATCCCATTTTTAATCCGTAGGGTTTAAAATGGAGGTGACCCACCTTTGCAGCTATTACAGCTTCAACTCTTCTGGGAAGGCTGTCCACAAGGTTTAAGAGTATGTTCATGGGAATTTTTGATTATTCTTCTAGAAGCGCATTTGTGAGGTCGGGCACAGAGAAGACCTGGCTCGCAGTCTACGCTCTAATTCAGCCCAAAGGTGTTCCAACGGGTTGAGGTCAGGACTGAGGCCAGTCAAGTTCCTCCACACCAAACTCGCTCATCCATGTCTTGATGGATCTTGCTTTGTGCACTGGTGTGCAGTCATGTTGGAACAGGAAGAGGCCATCCCCAAACTGTTTCCACAAAGTTGGGAGCATTAAATTATCCAATATGTATTAACAGTTCCTTTCACTGGAAATAAGGGGCCAAGCTTTGCCCAACACCTGAAAAACAACCCCACACCATAATCCCCCCTCCACCCAAACTTTACTGAGGCTCTGTGCGCCTATAATATATGCTATTAGCCCTACTGCATCTTTTTAGTATTGGCATTTTTAGGCTTTATTTATTATTGGCTAAATACTATATAACTATCAGAAATCAACAATATCTCCCTCTATCTCTCAAAATATTAACTCAAGTTTGAAACGTCGATCACGTGACCCTGCCGTTTCTAAGCTTTGTTTTCAACTTTATGTTGAAAGCTTCAGCATTCAGCACTAGGCTAGGCCTTAAAGCCAGAGTTAGTTATTCTCGGGAACACTTGCTAACTTCTAAATAAATAAATGGAAATATTCCTCCACAGTGCCGCCTTACACATTGAATTGCATTGTAAAGGAAAGCGTAGTACTACGGCTCTGTTGTTGTAAGCGGTGATTTACAGAGTCAAGGCCGTGTAGAAGCACCGGATAATTTTTTCAGCACACACAGAACGGTAAGCTAACAAAATGTAAGTAGATATTTGGTGAATTTGACCAAAGTGTATTACCTTACAATTAACTTGCAGTAGATGAATATACCTTTAACACTAACGTGAGCCATGTGTGTGACTCAAACCCAAAGCTAACAAAACAGCACTGGGCTGCTCAGGCTTAGAGGCATGTTTATCTTGGAGGTGGGCATAGGTATAGTCGGCAGTATACTCCCTGCTCCTCCTTAAACATAACACATGCACATATAGACACACTAATATACTATACCTGTCTGTGTGTGTGTGCGCACAAGAGAGATGGATTTTTACAATGTGAGTAGAGATGTACCGCAGTGACAGGCAAGTCCCGTCGCAGATAGGACAATCAATCTGTCACATAAATCTGGGTAAAAGAGGGGAGTACCAACAAAGATGGGGGGATAGAAGACGGAGAAAGACAGAATGGAGACGAAGGAGAAGCAGTACAAAATGTTTGTGAGGAAATGCTCGATACTACAATTAATATTCTTCAGAACTGGGGCGGCCTTGCCATTTCCGCCTACTCAGAAATAGTGTATCATTAATCATTGTATGGGTGGTGCAAATCTCTAGTTGCAGTGAAGCACCACTTTGTGGGCAGGTGGTATGGTTGGGCAATATGAAGATGCCATATGATATATACATGCACATTTGTCTACTTATTTTACACTATAACTATTGGAATTATGTAAAGTTTTATTTGTTTTGTTTGTTTAAAGTAAATCTGGGGCCAAATATCAATACATGTTTAATGAAAGGTCATTATCAGGCTATGTTGTATACTGTAAACCTATATGTATTATTTGCTTTTTAAAACCTACACACTAATACAATCTAAAAGGCTGCCTTCCTGCACTCACATGCTTTTGTATTACGGTAGGCTAGTTCTGCCTGCCCAGCTATGAAGTTCAACAGTCTCCTCTTGCTCTAGAAAACGTCCAACCAAAATATTTATAAAAAAGGAACAGGAACAATAACAAAAGGCATTGTGTAAAACATTCCCACAGTGTGATGGTGCAAATTAAACATCTTTCTGCCATGTAGTTTACACAATAACGTAGCTCAGCATTGCAAATGGCCACTCGCTCAGTCACTTAAGCGTCATGTGACCAGTGACACTGGTTTCAATGGAGTTGGTCCCTGGGCACTGCACAGCAGTTGCCCACTGCTCCCTTTAAGGATTGGTTAAATGCAGGGAATGGATTTTGCTACATGTATGTGACAATAAAAGTACTGTATCTAATATGATCAAAGTATCTCTCTCTCACCTAAACACACAGAATCAGACTCACGGCAGAGTGCGTGCCTGAGTGAGTGAGTGAGTGAGTTTGTGTGTGCCTGAGTGAGTGAGTCTGTGAGCGAGTGAGTGTTGTGATAACGTCAGAACCAGCAGCTCGCTGGACCTCGCTGTACCAACCTCTGACCCAGATGAACTACTAAACAGGACCAATGGACACGCCCGTAAGGAACATTGTGAACACCCGCGGAAACACAACAGAAAAACAATCAGATAAAAACAACTTGTTTGGGAACAGGAGGAGACAACAGGGGGATCGTGAGGACGCCATGAAGACGGACAGAAAGTGAGAAGGTGTGTGGAGGATATCAGTCAGAGTGGGCAGCAATAGGACTTCAACAAACAGTACGTCTCTCTTCTTTTGGGAGGGGAGGCAGCCAGGGTCCTTTTACCCACGACTCCCCTAATGGCTTATTGGGGTGTGATATATCTACCCTCCAGGGATGCACAGCGACAGATAAGAGATACAGAGAAGAAAAGCGGATACTGCTAAATAGAGCTTGTATTTTAAAACAAGCATCATGTTCCATTACTATAATCACGTCAAGTCTCCTATCAGATACAGACGGACTAAGAAATCTCTCTCCACAAGCACTTTTTGTCCATTCGGATGAAAAAAACATGTAAAAGTACAAGTAGAAAGACACAAAGGGCAATGAAGTAGGGCTGGTCGATATGGACCAAAAATCATATTCCCGATGGATTAAGGTTGAATGTCGATACACGATATATACATTGGTATTTTCTCTAAAGTGGGTTAAATGTTCTGGAGGAGAAAAAAGCGCAAGAAAATTGTAGACTTCATTGTAGTTGTACATGGTTAAATCCATAGCAGAGAGGTTGTGAATGTTGCAGCTATAATCCACATTTGTTTTTGATTACAGGGTACCTTGTAATACTAGCTGGCTACCTATATCTGTTTGTCAGAAATGGAAATTGAGCATGTGACTCAGTATTAGGGATGTCATGAGAACCGATACTTCGGTACCAAGTCGATGCCAAAATTAAGAAAACATGACGGTACTAGTTTTTGTATAGTAATGTAGGTACCGGAAATCATACGTGCACGCGTAAGGTACCGAAGTGCTCCACCTCCACTCGTCGAAAAGAGAAAGCAGCAGGCTAATTTGCGCTCCAGGGGGATTATCAGAGAGTAGTAATACATTCACAAAAAACAATACGGTACCTTAATATATGCAAACGGTGCCTTCGACCATTCCAGCAATAGTTCCCATCTTATCAAAACTTTACCGGCTGAGTAAAAAGTTCCGCTATTGTCATTTGACATCAATGGTTCGTTGATAAACACATTGCCTGGCGAAAGTGAAACAAAATCTGCCTTGAAGCGAATAAAATATGTATAACTACGTTGCATATTGGTGTTGTAAACATCAACGCGTTTATGCTGTAATTTACTACAATGCATTTTAACCGACACATTTTCACCTCGCGGTTTCGATACCTCCGGAGCGCTGACCGGGATCTCGGTGAATGTTTACCCGCCCTAGAAGCACTCTTGTGCGGGCACCAAGTCACGGAGGTCTCGGTGGTACTTCCGCGGAGCCCCGAGCAGGCCACACAAAGCCACAGACTTCAATTAGCATCGGACAATATACCATTCATGCTATGTACACACAATATTACAGTAGCCAACCCCATGGCACATACTGTAGATAATCCCCCAGTCTCAGAAGAGATGACATTTGACTTTATATTTGATGGCAGTCTCAGCATACAACGTTATGAGCTTGATATACTGAGCTTTATATAACTGGTAATGTACTTAACTAGGCTACATAAACAGTTAGAGCCTCATTTAAGTATATGTGAATATACACTGGTATTGGTATCGACTACTAAATGTCTGGTATCATGACATCCCTACTCAGTATCTGCTCTCTTATTGGCTAATCTGAAAAAAAGGAGTGAATTTAACTATATCAATATAAACAATATTGTCAAATTGTGTATCTCTTTTATACCAATATTAATTAAATATCGATATATCGCCCAGGCCTACAACGAAGCCTACTGTGGTGCTTTCCCAACCAACGCAGCCATTCCACGGTGTACATAACGAGAATGAAACATGGCTGTGCTATTGTTTTGTCATTCTATTGCCAACTATGATTTGAATTTGAATATTTGAACAATTTTAGTGTTTTAATAAATCTTCACCGTGGACACGAATAAAACAACATTATATCTACCATTTTCTCCCTGTAGTTGAGCTGTCCTGTGATGGCATCACCCCTTTATTTGCCTTTAACAATCGAACTGAACATCACCTCTAGTAAATTAGCATTATGTTTCGTTATAGCAACCTTGTCCTCCTCCGGTGTGTGCGTATGTGAGAAACATGCCGCTGATCTGGCCAGACTGCCCACTGACGAGTCCACATGTTGGCACCAGACACCTGGTTACAGCCAATCCGCTGTCGCGACTTCAAAACACAAAAGCAACTATACAGGCAGGTTGGTGGTCTATTTTAGGCTCAAAATGTGCTACCACGCCTATCCTCTTGAGATGCACACGGGCCCTCACACTCACAGGTACAGTACATTTATTTAGGAACGCTTACACTCAGTTATTTTGCCTCCATACAATTATGCCTAAAATATGATTTTATATTTTTGATCATGTAAACTGCAGTGAGTATACAGGGGGGCTTTATAGCCTGGATTCATGCATGAAGAAGCTGTAGCGGCGCGAGGGGCAGGTGCGGACATCAAATATGGTCTTCTTCTCCATAGACAATGTATATGGCCAGCACAATGGCTGCAAATAATATATCAGGACATAGCAACGATTGCGAAAACAGTGCATTTGCCTAGTTGGCATGCTTAACTGCTGAATAAATAGTTAAAATATTAAATATTCCTGTTGCTGTGAGAAGGTCGGAAGCCTCCCACTCTAAAATTAACATGTCATGTTTGTAATGTGCTGTGCACTTAAGCAGATTTTAAAACATAGTCCTACTTTCATAGCCTATCCAATTGATATGACTAAAAACAAGAGAAAATTATATTGTTTAGTAACCTTTTATTTACACAGTGAAAATACCTGCAACAACGATATAGGTTTTGGCCTCTTTTAAGTGTATCTGCTCGTCCTGACTATGCATCAGGGCTTTTTTGTGTAGCAGGCAAGTCTCATGTGCTGACTCATTCTCCCTGAAAGTTACACCAAACATTGTTACTTTACATTGAGAAGTTACATTGACAAAACATAATAAACAGGAGTTCCCGTGACTTCCTTCATTCCCGCTAATGTTTTGTACATCATGTGCCATCTTTCGTTTAGAATATCTCAACGGCGCATTTAGTTCAGGTTGTGGTGGAGTATATATTGCGCAACGAGCGAGCGTCGAGCGTCTAATTCAGGTTGTGTGGAGTATGTTTCACTCAACGAGCGGGTGTCAAGAATCTAGTTCAAAACCCAACAAGGCAAGTATGTTCCAGTTTAACCCTTTCACAATGACTAATTGACAGATGCCTGGCAGGTGAAAATGGCAGTTTATCTGCACTCTGAGGCTATAAGCAATTCATGCTGTGCTTTGTGTTATTGGTTTAAAAGTAAATGACCCATACATGCATAAATAACCAACAAAATAAACAACAGGGCAGAGATGCTCTAAATTTGGATGTCCAGGCGCATTCCAGATCGTATCTCCTATTTCCTCTCCAAATTTGGGAAAGCCCATTTGGGATTAATTGTTCAAGCCTGCTCACGGGGCAGGCTAGCCTTTAAAGAACCCTTACATCCACACCAGAAAGCTGATAATAAGCCTGTGGTATTAATATTACAAATAAACAAAAGTGTTTTAACAAAAAGTAATATGCTAGGCCTATACTACAAAGAAAGTTTGTCTCTGGCAGCAGTTCTCAAACTTGTTTATGCTTTAATTAGTCTTGAGTCTAGTTGTACAAATATTTATGAGCACTGCCATATTGAAATTGAAATATCAATTATCTATAAGTGTTTGTAAAACCTTTTAATATGTAATTCATTAATTACTTTTTTTTTTATCTCATTCCCCCATTTCCAGAATAAAGTACATATCCTGTAATAAAGTCTATAAACAATAATACCATAAAAATGCATTAATTTATTAGATATATTAAGTATGGTAATACAATACACATTTATGCGAGGCCCTTTAAGAACAGCTGTCAATGGAAATGTACCTAGCAATATCTATAAACATATGCGTGCACACACACACACACACACACACACACATACACGCACACAATCAAAAGGTCTTCCAGCTAAGAGTAAACTGAACCAGTCAGCACCTTGAGGACAGAGCCAGGCCCAGATCACCACATATAACAGAAGTACTGTACATTTCCCCTGAAGCAATGCAGCATTACCATACCATCGATTGTATATTAATCATGGAAATAACCCAACTGCAAGACTAGCACATTGCTAAATGTTGCAATGTTTAAAGCTCAAATTATAAAACACAAAAAGGAGTTCACACCATTTTAATAAGCAAGCCGGCAGGCAGAACCATATATTATAACCACAGAATATTACATAGAGCTAAAGGCAGCTCCGAGGGGAAATATCTCCTGATGACAGATGTTAATGTAAAAGAAACACAAAGAAGAAGAGGACAAACTAGGATTATTGGACCCAGCTCTCAAGAGAGCAGAGAGGGCACACACATTTGTGGAAGTATTCCAGTGTGTGACTGTGTGTGTGTGTGTGTAGAAGTTAGCTTTGCGGGGGCTAGCTGTGCATGTGTACGTGCTGAATGCAGCGTGACAGGGATCTGTATCGCCAGGCCCGCTCTGTGGCGATTAGTCACTGCTCTGTCACTCTCCATCCTGTCCCCCTACCCAAGGCAAGCGTAGGTACACAAGGCCAATGAGCCAGAAAAAGCTCTACAAACCACCTGATGGAATGGATTAACCTGTCATCTGCCAAACTGGGTAACAGTGGTCAGGCTATAGGTCATCTCTGTCACGTATATAGACCATTTATCACAAGAAGGTCTTGGAGGATTTTACATTCCATTATCAATGTGCCAGCAGGAACCTCCGGTGCGGAGAAATGAATGCAACACGGAAGTGCCAAACCCTGCCACTCTTTTGTCACCTTTTTTAAGGGGGAAGTAAATATGCATGTGACATATTCATGTCAATGGTCAATAGATTCACTTTACTGTTATTAATGTATTAACCCCTGGACTTCAATAGCTCATATGCTTATGCTCATAACCTTCTGCAAACATCTGAGTTTTGGGATAATTTAGGCTTAAATAGCTGATTTAAAACAATAATAGTCTACTACATATTTTGGCAATATTTTGGACTTAACCTATTCTGCTAGGGGCTTCCGGCCCTAGTGCATCTTTTATGTTTTTAAGGCATCCCCTGCATCTTTCCTGAAATCTACTCCCATGCTTGCTGCTGTATAAATACCAAATTTAGCTAAAGTGCTAATCGGTCTTTGACGCAAAAGGCAGTTTTTTTATTTGTATTTTTTAACCAAAACCAATACATTTTTAATGCGTGTTTGTTATACTTTAACATCCTGTTGCGGAAGTGTTAACATTTTGTAACGAAGTAAAACGGTCATAAAATTCCTTTGTGAAGGGAACAAGGGAAGTTTCCATATAGTTTCCCTAAAAAGGTATAAGAACAAAGATGTCTTTAATGGAACGTCTAGGAGTGATTCTTGGCACGTCACCTGTGAAACAGTTCAATGTAAAACCTTAGCGGGAGCATTCATACATCATGTACTAAGGGATTTAAAGAGAGATTATAAATAGAACCATAGTTTATTTCTAGGATGGTTTACATTTCTATGATCGAGACTGCAGTTTCAGTGGCCTGAAACAGAATGCGGCCCTCCCTACGATCCCACCAGCCCCAGAAGTAACCTTTACAATAACAAAGCCTGTCAGTCCCAAACACAAGAAGCCCCACTAATTGTCTTCACGGCATTCTTCATAACCCACTTCCACTTAGTGCCATTAAAAGCCCATCATCTGATCTGACTCGTCGACGGTCGCCCAGCCATAGACCTAACCTTGTAAAGTGGTTGTAATGATGTGAATGAGTTCAGCTATAGAGCAGAGGGACTTAATAGCATGCAACAGCGTGGTCCTTGTGGTTAGCGGGGAGCAGGTGGAGGGTTCTCCGCGGGTGATTTATCACGGTGCATTAGCAACACACTGTGGGCCCTTCCTCCTCCCGCTTGATGTGTTGAAGATGAAGTGGTTCTGATCCTGAGGAGGCGCGCTGACAGGGGTACGCTACGCGTGCAAGGGGGCGAGGAGAAGGGCAGGATGGATGGCTGGAGGTCAGGTGAATGCTTATCTCCAGTTAGTGCGTGCGTACATTCGTTTTAGTGCAGGGAAAGAGTCGTTATGTAGGCTGACAGCTAGGACTTCACTCACAGAACCAATGGGACAACATTACGCCAGATACAATGTAGTGCTGGTCCAGGCTGGTTCATACTGGTTAGTGCTGGTCCAGGTTTGTTCATACTGGTTAGTGCTGGTGTAGTGCTGGTCCAGGCTGGGTCATATTTGTTAGTGCTGGGGTAGTGCTGGTCCAGGCTGGTTCATACTGGTTAGTGCTGGTGTATTGCTGGTCCAGGCTGGTTCATATTTGTTAGTGCTGGGGTAGTGCTGGTCCAGGCTGGTTCATACTGGTTAGTGCTGGTGTAGTGCTGGTCCAGGCTGGTATTCCAGCACACTAGCAACCAGAATGGGATGCTGATACACCATCAAACAGCATGGGATGCCGGGGTACTAGCAAACCAGCATTCCATGCTGGTTCCAGCATGCAAAACATACCTTATGCTGGTGACCAGCAATGTTAGATTTTTTAGCAGGGTTCACCCAGTTCACAGTTTAGTAGCTCTCTGAACCCAGACTGAGTTTACAGTACAGTATGTTGTATGGAACACCACCATGAGAAGGTCTCACTTTGTTTGACTTCTAGTCTAACTCTAAAAACACTGCAGTCAAACCATCGACTGCAGCTGCTGTTGGCACATAAACAGACTTTTATAAACATAATATCAGTAACAGTACAACCCCCAGACATATGTTGCTTAATGTAGCACGCAGCACACATAATCGCTCAACTTCACACAATGTGTCATTCATTGTTATTCATCCTCTTCCATTTGACGCCCCAGACACCTCGCCACACTTAATAATGCCACAGCACGAAATTAAAACAATGTCCAGACTGAACCGCACGTTGATCGGTGTGGAGCAGAAGGTCGCTGCAAAATCCTCATGATGAAACTGATGTGACAACACCGTCACAGGTACACAGTGACTCACCAGTCATGAGCAGTTTGACTAACACACCCGCCAAAATGATGTCATTCCCACATATTTTGGTTTCTGGGGGAGGTTTTAATAATAATAGTATTAATACTAAAACTGAGAGGACAACGGACGTTTTATTTTTATTTTTTTTAGTGGAAAATTGGAAATTATATTAAATAAATTCTGTATATCTCTCTTTCTCTATATTTGCCTGATGAATGGAAAAGTGTCAGGAATTCCATACAACTGTGTTTAATCAAAATCTGGCCAAAGGCAAATTCATTCACTATATACAAAGGTAGGTCAACATGTGGTCATAGTTTGTATGTGTGCTGTACGAGCACAAAACTATGCATGGATGAAGGCTTAGTCTGTCTTTCTCTGAAAAATACACATCAAATATTCCTTTCCTCAGGTAGTTCATTTTCAAGCAATGAAATACCTAGATTTGAACTTCAAAAAAAAGTTTCTGAAATGGTACATTTTGCGTAATTGCATTTTTCACAGGCATGTCTCACATTAGTGGATACCGGGTGTACTGCACATTTAAACAATAAAAAAGCAAATCCCCACAATGGAAATGTGTCCAGACATGCCCGTGAAACAAACATAAAAACAATGTTGTTTGGTTTTAAACAGCAGTCTACCTCTACCGTACTACAGTGTATCAATGAATTCATTAGGGTACAAAGGACATCAGAAGGCATTAAATTCTCATGCGGCCCTACAGACACATTAAAAAACATTATTATGGACCTTATTACGGACCTATAAGGTCTGCCATCAATAAACAGCATGGGGATAAAGACAGTCAGAAGAAACACAGACACAAAACAGAAAGGCAGGGGTTGGGGGCTGTGCAATAAAGTTAATCTGTTGGATTTGAGAGTGCACAAACGGACAGTGTGCTGGAATGTGTGCGGGCATGACAAGATGTTCCATTTTCAGAGCAGAGTAGCGAGAGAAAGATGGCGGGTGGGTGGTCGAAGTAAGCAAGCAAGGACTAAGGAGTGCTCTCCCAAAAAAAATAAACAATACAAGGGTCACTTCATCCTGATGAAATCTAACAGATCTCAACCATCCTTCACAGATAACTCCCCCAGCAGGCCATTTATAGAGGCACGTGTAGCCTGAGAGAGAGTGAGAGAGCGTGGGTGAGAGAGCAATAGAGCTCTATAGCACCTTTGGAATGTGAATAATGAGAAACTGGATACACTACAACCTTGGAACTCGTTAGTCTGAAATTGGGAAGCCCTGTCCACATCAGCTTGGTGATGGTCTTCACAAGTCAGACCAAGACCAAGTCGGAATGCTGGAAAGCAGCATTCCGCTCATGGCCATTGGCAAACATAGGATGAAAAATGTTTGTTCTCTGTGTGTCTTTGTCAGATAATTAAGGAATAAAAGCAAACAATGTCTTTCACTACAAAATACAATGCAGTTACTGCTAACTGGAAAGTTATTTCATTTAGGAATTTGGTCCAATTAAGACCTATTTAACAGGTATTCTTTCTCCGTCTATCTATTGGCCAGCTCACAGTTTCACAAAGGCGAATGACAACATTGTATTTAAAGCAACGATAATGACAACAACGATGAGAACGCCCGCCATTACGGCCAGTGCCGGAGGAATCCGTCTCACGGGTAACCTGCCTCCGATTGGACACTTTAATCAAGAGACGAATGTCTGTGTTCCAATCTCGTTATTTGGCAGAGCAGAAGGAAACACTCAATTGAATTAGCTTCAAAGTCAGCCTGGAGTCCGTCTTTTAGCACATGTAGCATACTGACTGCATCTGCAGCGACGCAATGTGAGGCACAGCGCTTGCTAGAAGTTTCCACTGCTGTTAACATGCACTGAAATGCTTAGATTCATTTATTAGCAAGTCCTTATATGTCCCCTCCTCTCATGTAAATCTCCCCATGCACTTTATCAACACTGTTGATTCCCTATTGGTAGTTTATGTCAATTATCTGTGGAGTTTGAAGTAGTTAACAACAGAAGCACAGCAAAAACAAATCAAGACATATCATTAACAGTCTAAGGTATTTTTAGCTATAAACCCTGGATTTCTTACAGAGGTCCACCACATCCCGGCACAGGGTCTCCGGGGTAACTGCAGATCATATACTTTATATCATACAGTCAACAATTTCACTGTAGGACTTAGAAGGAACAAGACATTGCCTCTTGTGTTGGGTTTTATCATGAGTAAATAACATTACTGAGCACTCTGGAGCCATACAAACTTGTGAATGTCAAGATATGTCAGGGGTAGAATAAGCAAAGGTTAAAAACATTACAAGTACATTCGGAGGCAGAGCTGCACAGAGCCAGAGAGAGAGTCATAACTTGGGGTGCTGCTGGATTAACACTGACAGTAGTTGGGAATTTAGAAGTGGGGTTGCTTTCAAAAAGGATACATACCCCTGAGTGAGTCAGACATTTACCATTATGCACCACATTGTAGCTGAAACCAATAACGTTGGCCGCTGAGCGACTGGCACCCCTCTCTAAATGCTGTACCCCTACAAAGCTGCCAGGCCCACACCTTACCCAGCAACCATGTGCAGTTGCATGCACAGAAACATTAGCAGTATGCAGTGGAAGAAATCACACATTTCTGGATGCTGTAACACAATGTGCCTTCAATTCACATGTTGCCACATTAAATATGTACATTATTTCACAATAAAATAGCAAACATAGAAGGAAGGCCGTGCATTATACTTATTTACTTATACTCATTGTTCAGAATGTCATGGCGAAGGACCAATCACATACCATAGTTGAGATGGTCTACAGTCCACAACAACACATTGTGAAGCGCGACTCAATCATCTCTGTGTGATCTCGGGCAAAGCTTAAAATCCAATACCCAAAAGTATTATGTTTTGACCCAGCTGAAAGCAGCCAAATTACAGAGGCTGAAATATGATTTTCTTCTCTGCCGGAACACAAAGCGTTTTTGAGATCACAGGACGTATAGGGCAAATAGAATCCAGAGAGAAACTGGAGTAGCAAAACAAGTCACTGTATTCTGTTGTTTTCTTTCCATCTAGAATCATTACCTAATCCTAAAAGCATTTTAAAACCTCCAATACATAATAACTTTTGCTTGTTTTTCAGGCAAAGTCATGTTGCCATTGTGCCTCGATACAAAGTTGAACCACTTGTTTAGACAAAGCCAATGTCTTAGTTAGTTTCCACTGTTGTGTTCACGCGATACCCATCTTCGCAAAACTTTGCCCCTAGTGGCAAGATAATACAAACTACTCCTTTTTTTCTAATATACTAATCTACTACTAATGTTCTGCTCTTGAACATAGAGTTCTAAATATAATACTAGGGCACTGTGGACAACAGTCAAATCAGCAGGGAGATGTCAAATCATATATGTAATAGCTGTGAAGGGAATCTGAAAGGGGCTATTCCAGGATGGATTGGTTATACACTTGGTTTGTTAAAGACATATTTAAAGACTTAGATAGCAGCGAGAGATATTATCTCAGGAAGTCACACAAAAGGTGTTTGACCAATAAAGAGAAAAATGCACAATGAAATATGCAATATTTATACACTGCCTTCAAACCTTTAACTCTGGGAAGAGTTACCCGAGCCATTTCCCTTCATGCTGACATGCTCACTGGCCCCTACAACAACCCCTCAAATATTCCAGAAGTGCTCTGGTTGACCCAGATGAGTGGAGCTGGACGGTGTCTGACCCACAGACAAGCAACCCCAGCCCTCCTAACAAGGCCCTTTAATTAGTTGTTAAACCGAGGGGCTGACAGGCACATTTCTGCCCCTGCTGCCTGATCAATAGCCGTGACATTTCAGCTCCCCGCTCCTCCAATTAGGTGGAGGCAAGGGGAGGGGCCTGGCTTCATGTGGCCATTCCAATTTAGCTCCAGATTAAATACAGTGGAAAACCATGCATAGAAAAAAAGTTTTTGCTTATTGTACATCTCCCATATAGGCTACAGTTGAAAGAAAAAAAGAAAGAAAGAATTCAGGTGACACCTCCGAGCCAATATACCATACTTTGAGTTTACCGTTTACAAGCTAAACAGTTGCTAGCACGTCCTTGTCACTGTGAAAAGGGTAAACCTCAGCCACCTAAACTTCCATACGCACACACGCTTCTCGTGCCCCCCCCACCACACACACACACACACACACAGAGGGCCACTAACAGCCATGTTTGGTCTTCTTCCTTGCTATACCCAATGCAAATGTTGCCAACATATTTTTGCATCTTGGTACAGAAAGAGATGGTCATTGAGACTTGTGTATTTCTCTCTTTGACATCTTCCAGTGAGAGACGGAGAGAGAATTTGAATTTCAACATCAACTGTCAAGCTGCACCAGACAGACAGATCAACAGATAGACGTCCTACACTGACAAAAACTCACACAAGTTACACAACGTCGGATGGGAGGGAGTGAAACTAACATGTTTGATTATCATAATCACTTTCCTCACAAATGTATGCAGGTGAAGTAAAATAAACAAAGCATGTCTGTGCCACTCCAGTTTCACGTACCATACCTTAACAATTACATCAGTACCAGGATATCTACAAGCAATAAAGCCCTCATGAAGAACGTCACCGCCTGGCTTGCCATCAGCTTTGTATCGAACATTCCCTCCTCGTAATTTCTAGAACAGTCAAATAATAATTAGTCTCAGCTGAACACTGTGTTGTCAATACACTGCATCTTATGCTAGCCTTTGCAACAACTCAAATTGTTTGTGGCTCAAAAAAAAGGCATAATGTTACTCGTACTTCCTTCAAAAAGGAGTTCAACTTTTGACATCAAGGTTGGCCGCAGCTCGACCAAAGACCACCAGTGTCCTGAGAGATGTTAAGTACAGGGGTTGACAACAACAGCACGCATCTCCTTTGAACACAGACCTCGTCTTTGAACACTGTGGCCTGCACTGCCCTGAGCAGGGCAGGCACAGCTGCTGTTGCTACGGCGATCGCTTTCTCTCTCTCCGAGGTCTTAAACAGAGGAACAAAGAGGGTCCGCCGGTTATCTAACGTCCCCTCAAATAACTGGAACATTAGACGAGACGTAAGATCAAACGGAGAAAGAGTGTGCATGCGCACGCAGCCGCGCACACAGAAACTGGCACTGGGCCTGTAGTGTCGAGTGAGAGAAGGCCTGAACTGGCTGCATGAGTGAATTATGACATCAGACCACCCACATTCCAGCAGAGCAGGACCAACCGCATGTGCTCATCTGTCCACAGCCAACATAGGTAAGTGAGCCATGTTGTGCTGCTTCTCTGTACTAGTCAGGCAGCGCTTCACACACGCACACGCGCACACACACACACACACACATAGCAGACCGGAACAGGTGAAAGACATGTTCCTCGAGGTGTTTTCCCAGACAACTGCATAATTCCAGCCAAATACGTTTGGAAGAATAAATGCAAAAATGTGCCTTTTTTTATTTATTTTTATATTTTTTCAAGGTAAATTTTTTAATACTTAGCCAAGCAATTATATTGGTTTAACCGATAAACAATTGTTGACACATGACAATAGCGGAACAACATTGTTTATATCTTCTATCTATATTCTGACATTCATTTAGTTTGTTGCAATTATTGTCGCAATTATTTCTGGAACAATTTATCACCCAACAAAAATAGTTATTGGGACTGTCACATTTTCACATCTTTCTCAACCATAGTACTGCATAGTGCATACCAGACTCATTACTTTTGAGTCCATCCATGCATGTTTACAAAGCCTGTATAGTCACTGGTCTACAAAAAAAGAAAGGAGATTGCACAAACACCTATTAAAGCTATAAGCGTGATTCTCATCACGACATAGCCTGCAGCTGATCCTATTGGTGTAAAGATGTGTTTGCGGCGTTAACTTACATCAATCTCCACTCCCCCAATTAACTATCTGTCTCCTTGTTTTGAACTTCGGACCCTAAGAATTGATCATGTTTGTCTAATGAGCTGTGGGTGATGAATGCTAAGCTATAAGCATGGCACCAGCAACCCATCATGGTCTCAAACGACCAGACATGAGAGAGAGAGAGAGAGAGAGAGAGAGAGAGAGAGAGACTGTCATTACGGCTATCAATAACACTCCAGGCAAACACAGAGGCTTAGGAACCCTATAGTTATAACCACAAAGAGAAGCAACCTCTGCCCAACAACATTTCTTAAAGCCTGGCAGTACTGCTATAGATGAAGTGTGATATAGATTGAAGGGAGTAGGAATATATTCAACGTGATATAGCTATCCACCCATACTATATGAGTCAAGTATACCATGTCTGGGCCAAGCCAACCTACATACAGTATAACACACAAACATTCACGTTACTGGTTGGCGCTTTGTAGGCCTGTCTAGGCCCCATAATGAAGTATGCAAGAAGCAAGTCATATGGTTGTGATTACACCCACCGGGGGTGAGACAGGACATTTACATTCGCGTGTGGGAGCTTTGCTTTTATGCTATGCTCTAATCGGTCATGCCTGCTGCTAAAACAGACCCGAGGGTGAAGGAGAGATACAGCGCCCTCCCGGTGAGCAGGATGTGTTGACTTCCTCACCTCCATTTATAGAGGAAATGGTGGAGTTAGCCATGACCTGGGCTTCATCGCAGGGCTGTGCACTTTTTTTTTCCTTTTACACATCTGGATTTTATTTTAGGCACCTAACAAATCACACAAATCAGATATCATAAAAAAAGTAAACTCTTAAATGATCTTGTGTTCTCAAGTCAAAGATCAACTGTAAAAGATCCCTTCGCTTAGCTATATTTGCCAATAGCTGACTTTACCTTTAAAAAGAAAGGAGTAGACTTGAGCAATGCATGATCATGGCTAAATAGAGATGTGGAGGGAAATGGAGAGAGAATGACAAACAATGGTGAGACAAAAAGAAATAACAAGACATGCCAGAAGTAATTGACATCACAAGGGGTTAAAAACAAAATGTCTTTGTTTTTAGAAGGAATAGTTCAGCAAAACACTTGAGTCAGACTTTTCCAAAAAAGGTGAAATGAGAAGTGAGTCTATGAATGAGAAGAATGATTTAGGGGGGCATTTCTAAAGCGCATCACGACACAACTATGACAGATGTGATCCGAATTTGGCAGGTGGCGGACGTGAAGGAGCGAATGTAAGTGTAGTTAGCCCTCTCTCTTCCTATGTGAGCACTGGAATGGTGGATTTCACAGTCAACACTTCGGAGCAGTGGATCACACACACACACACACACACACCTGCGTGAGAGTAAATTCAGAACCAACACACATCAACACAATCTGTCAGTAGCCGCTGTGCATTAGTGTGCCAATCCCTCATTAATGTCGCACCACAACCTACCAATCACATGGAAGGATCCAAAAGGCGCCGTGATACTGGCAGGGAAGACACTGTGATAACACCATGATATCCCATTTTGGAAAGCAGGCAAGGAGAGTGATTTATGGCTGTTTAGATGGGGAAGGGTTGGGGGGGATGGACAGGGCAGAAAACTATTTCTCAGGCATGAAATATAGAGATGGTCAGTCTCCTTCTGTTGTATGCCGACAGCTTAACATTTTTGCCCCGTTATCACATACAATATTTTACCTGTTTAAATGTAAGCATTGGGTGATTATTGATGTTTGTCAAATTAAAAAGGTAAGGTCAGTTATTCTCGAGGACGCTTACTAACTTTGAGCTGAAATTAAAGCAATATACCTCCGCAGTCCTTCCTTACCGAAACGCATTGTGAAGCAAAGTGTAGTGCTACGGCTCCGTTGATGTGAGCGGTGTTCGCCACTTTGTTTATGTTCCTATTTACGGAATCGGGGCTGCGTAGAAGTACTGGATTATTGTTTCAGCACACAAGATAGCGAAACGCAAGGAGATACTGTATTTGACAAAACAAAAAAAAACAAAAAAAACATTTATCTTACAATTAAAGCTGCATGTTCAGAGGAATACATTCCTGCCATGATAGACACAAAAACTACTAGAGAGTAACTAAAGTAATCATAAAGTAATCATAAAATAACCCAAACCGCTTCCGGTGGTCAGGTGTCTCAGTGAATAACTGACATTGCGGTATGAATGTGTGTGTGCGAATGGGTGAATGTGAGTCAAATAATGTAAAGCGCTTTGGATAAATGCGCTATATAAATGCATCCATGTAAACAGTAGTAAGACCTGCTAGTGATCACATGTATTGTATGAAATAAATGATGTCCATTTGTTACGCCTTAAGACAGCAAGAGAAACAGAGACGAGTGGAGATCGCAGTGGCAAAGTTACTAGGGTTTGTCCTCACGTGACTCAGTTAGGTTCCCAGAAACATGGTGGGTGCTGTGTGGATTGCATTGAGGGAGATGGGATGAGATTAGAATAGAAGAGGAGGAAGAAGAGCGGGAAAGGGGGCGAGATTGATTTCACTTTGAAGGCTTAAACGAGTCTCTGGGAAAGGGAGAGGCATGGCCACCGCATGACCCCGCCAACAAGCTAACTTCAGTCCCGGGAGAAAAAGACACACCCTACAGTTTATGACCCATTCCATATTCAGATAGTGAATAAGTGACAGAGAGAGAGAGAGAGAGAGAGAGAGAGAGAGAGAGAGATATATATATTTGGGTAGGATGTCGGCGAGTCACAGGGATGGTAATGGAAGTAAATTAAGTAATTGCTCCGTGTCCCAGAAGACGTAATTGTTCCTCGTTCCCAGAGCTTGTGGTTCGTAGCGGCCACACCTCCGCCCAACGCCCTAAAATAACAACAGGGCCGTGGGGCCGCCCTGTCCCGGGTCGGGGTTCCCGCCCTTCCGGGCCTTCTCTCTTGTAGGGGGGGAGCGAGTGCCCGCCCCGGGGGCCCAGTGGCGATCTGGGGGCGCCGGCTTGCCAATGGATTGTGTGGGGGAGGTGAGAA
>JAODUH010028597.1:0-48561 GCA_027564835.1 Typhlichthys subterraneus
TATAATAAACTCACCTTGTTATAACTTTAACTGATCTGGTGCTGGAGTTGTGTACACACGTAAGAGTCACTGGTATGGAAAGAACAGCATGGGTCCAGATATTTGACTGATTTGATATTAATGCGCATGTCCGCAGGACCCACTCACTGCGGACCGCTTGGTAAAATTACCAAGTGATTAAAACCTTCATTGAGTGGGTGGTGAACCGTTTAATAATATTAATAATATTAATATTAATAATAATAAATACATGTACGTGACCCGATAACCCTACAACGGTCTAACTCATAATGCAATATAACACTATATAGATAACAGTGTTTTTACATGTTTAAAAAAATGGATTTCTAATATATGTAACCTATTTCCAAGTAAATCTCTGTATTTGCTTTAGATGGTCTTTAATGTCCGGGGCACACAACAAATGCGTACGGTAGCCTTTCTTTTGCGCAGGCTAGGCCTACATACTGTACCATGATGTCCTCTAATATGATTTCACAAATGAAATGCAAATAAAGTCTTTATTTAGGCTTTATGATAGGGCCTATAATTTTGCTAATGGACTTAACTGTAGATAACATTTTATTTACCAAAATATTATAGGCTAGGCTTTTATGAAGGCAAAACCTAAAACTGCTATTTGATGACCATTTTTTAAATGTGTGGGACATAAAACAGCATGCTCCAATTCTTTACAAAACTAATAATAAATGTTTAATGTGTATTTCAATAGCCAGAAATGCTGTAAGGTAAGGTGCATTTTATTGTCACGTACATGTTGTGAAATTCATCCTCTGCATTTAACCCATCCCTCAAGGGAGCAGTGGGCAGCCACTATGCAGCTCCCAGGGACCAACTCCAGATTGCAGTCAGTGTCACTGGTCAAATGACACTGACTGGAGAATGAACCTGACATGTTTTTGATGGTGGGGGAAACCAGAGCACCCTGAGGAAACCCACAAAGACACAGGCAGAACATGCAAACTCCACATAGAAAGACCTGGATGACTTGGGTTCAAACCCAGGACCTTCTTGCTTTTAGGCCACAGTGCTGTCCACTGGGCCACTGTGTTGCTCTATAATATTGTCTAAAATAGATTGATGCATTTAGGATATAGGCCTAATCTTACGACAAAGCAGCGCACAACATAACCCTTGTGAGCGAAGGTGCAGTGCATATAGTGTAACATTGAGTTAACCATGAAGATAAACTGCTCGGAACAGTTTAGAGATGTAAATTGCATGGCAGCATACCTGGCGCAAAACCCCTCCACCTTTCGTAGTATAGGTTAGTCGGCAAGTTAAACCTGACATCACAACTTTACTCCTGGAGTTCCTTGATAAGCCAGTTACCTCCCTTCATAATATATAGGCCACAGTTCTCTGGAGTTGTCAACGTGGCCTATAGTCTCAGATATGTTGTCAGTTAAACAAAGAGCACTGCACATAAGGTTTTCTATTTGATTGGCATGGTTCACATTCACCCACACCACAAGTAATAAAATTACATTATTAATAAAGAACAAAACAAAACAGTGCCCACTCTGGACCACTCACGTGATGATTGTGTTTTAACTCCCCCACAATACTCTGTCTCTCTCTCTCTCTCTCTCTCTCTCTCTCTGCTTGCTAATGAGGCGTAAGATTGACAGCTGGATTACTGGGTTGGTTAGTAATCCTTTAATTTCTCCTTTTAAGATAATCACCCTCTGGATGGAGCACTGCCTACACACAAATGTTGCACGCACGCACGTACGTACGCACGCACGCACGCGCATACATACACACCCACACACACTACAATACTGAAGTATGTGTTTAATAAACAAACAAATGCATTTGCAAAACAACAAAAAAAAGAAAAACACAAATCAATAAGAGAGTATGGTAAAGATGCAAATGCAAGCTCTCTGACCAAATATAACAATCCCCGGCTGAATAAATTCAAAGGACAAACATGGCACGAGCCCTCTGGGCTCGCGGGACCTTTTTGACGTGAGAATTTGTAAAACAAAGATGTCTTGACAGAGAACTCCCTTAATAAGGGAGATAAAACTAGCAGAGGCAGAGGTCTTGTGTGTTCGCTACTAGATGTACAGCACACAGAGGCCCGCTGGCAGAGCATTTAGCAGCAACTTGGAGGGATATATGTGTTCAGCCAAGCCGAGCGTAAATCATTTTGATTGGGTCGTGTTTCTCCAGCACCTCCGCCACTGGTGACTGGGGAATATGAGCGTTGGGGAACATTGAGACGGGGGTGTGGAAAGGAGGAGGGGAGGGTTATGTGGATGTGGGTTGTTGGTCAGGTGGCAGCACCAAGGTCAAAACATTTGGTCATAACTCATCAATAAAGTGAGCCGCAATATGTCACAAGAGGAAGGGGGGAAGGGGGGCAGGGGTAGACGTACTAATGCTATACATGAGGGAGTGAGAGCTTCCCTTCGGTGGGTTGAATCAGTGGGGAACCGTCAGGGCCCTCTAGGCCATCAGAGAGGGCCTACATATGAGGGCCACAGAATCATGTGATCATCTACCAACTTTTTGACGCAGCGCTCAGTTGCCCTCTATGAAGAGGATGTTTTAGATTTATTAGCCATGCTATTTTCGAACTTTTAATGAAAAGTTAGGAGTTTATATAGGAAAAGTAAGATCTAGGCTATAGCTTCTATGTTATCCTTAATTTGGTTAGGAAAACAAAATAGCCTATTAAAATATTAAAAGTTCAGTTGTGAATTGACCCGCCATCAAAAATGTGTACCGGTAGCCTAAAGGAGGCTACTTATCAGTGGACTGTGGACATGGTTTTCAAGTAACGTGATCATCAAAATTGTACATTATTTAAAAACTGATAGGCTTGCCGTGTCACTGTGTATTGTTTTGTTATAATGGTTTATTTGTTTTAAATAGTAAGTTCCTTCAGAACCCGGGCCGAACCCGATGTTATTTATATAGTTCTATGGTCCCGACGGGTTCGGACTGATATTCTCTAATCTGTAGACTAAACTGACTAATTCTGCGGTCACGATACATGCACATTTACCATGCATAATTACTCATGTAACTAACATATATGCCTATATATAAGTGAAGTAGCTAGGGTGGTCGAAGGGACTTGCCTTAAGCTTGATTTATGCTTCAGCAGGTCTGCGTTGTTAATGTCATGTGAGCACTGACATGCTCATTATTTATAGTGGTATAATTGTTTACTGATAATGCAAAGTCCAACTATGCGGAAATTAGGTAAATAAGCACGTATAAAATATAGAAAATATTATACTCTATTTGTAAAAAAATGCTGTTGTATTTTCGCTTAGTCCCACTTTTCGAGATGCTGAGTTAAGGTGTAGTCTTGGTTAAAGTTCAATACGTATAATAACATTTCCTGCCAGCGAATCTCATAATTATACCATGATTGTCAAAGGGAAATAGTTTGTGCATGCAGGCTACAGTACTTTGCTATAAAATAATGATTGCTGTACCGTGGCATACGTTGGTAAACACCTCCCTTTTCGCCTTCCAACCAATCAGCGTCTGCGCAACACTGCGGTTGATAAATGTGTTTTTATATTTTGGAGCTTGAGCACCCGGCAAATGTAGCCTGGCACTACACGTGGCTATGTGAGGGATGCGCAGGTCCCACGCAGTCGCGTCTGACATTGCAGCATTAATCAGGCTGTGGTAAAACAGCAATGCTGTCCCAATTGGAAGGCAGCGTAAAGCAGCTCTTTTTCAATACACCTTTTTTTGGCTTGGATTTGTGGGCAGCATAGCATGTACTGTATCCATCATGGATAATTCCTTTGCCTGATGAGCACTATGAATATTTAAGCAACACAGAGGACAGTTTTTTGCTAAAGGTGGATATCCTGGAGAAAGATTGTTCATATTTGAACTTGATCAAAACAAAAACACCTCTCCCTTCAATGCCATATAGGCTGCTCCCTCAGATGCTCTGCATCCCAAATTGGACATGCATTGCCAAGGCTAGGATATTGTGTGGTGTGTGATCTCCATCAGTTTGTTTGTGTTCCCATTTACAGAGCCATGGCTGTGTAGAAACACCAGCTATTTGTTTCCGCGTGCATACAGAATGGACAGCTAATTTGTGTCAATAGATATGATAATACTATATATTGTTTGACACAATGCCATTTCTAAACAGGCATCCACTTGCTCCCACAACATGCTTGTCACTGGAGTAACCATTTTGCTTAAAACATCTTTTCTGTCCTCTGTCATCTGTCCTGAAGAGAAAAAAGAAAGTAATGGAGCTGCAAAGTTTTAAATCCTCTCTACCTCCCCAGGCTAAGAAAGTCCTCCTGGTAACTGATCAATGCATTCCTTCACTCAGAGAAGGTACTGTAAAGCTGGATCTACACCGAAGCAATTTTCGCTCGTGCGTGTGGGAGCGACTGCTAATCAACAGAAATCGCCAGGTCGCTGATTGACTCTATGGTGTAGCCGCTGGACCGACCGCTCCTATCAACCGGAACCTGACGCTCTATCAACTTTTTTAAGCGATTCAAATTTTGAATCGGCAGCGAGAGGTGAAGGAAATCACTAGCGTTTCCACCAATCAGAATGTAGCTTAAAACTTTTCAGGCTTTCTTGCAGAGTAATATCAATATAAAAAACACAAAAACCTAATAACAGTGAGAACATTTTTCAGCATCCCAAAAACAACTAAACTGTTTAGTGTTTGCATTTCAACATGATACCTCCAAATCACGGCAAATGCATGGATATGCGCCGTGTTGCTCGCCTGTTTACGTTTCCTATGACTCCTTCGTCTTTATTTCATTTTGAACTTCCGCGCAAACTCAGAAGGTAGCTGAAAGAGCGTCCTCGCATGCACAATTGCAACAACTGAAATTGTAATTAGGCTGTGCTAGAAGACGCTAAAAGTCGCTAGTCCACGCCTTAGTGTAGTTTTAGCTTAAGGTACTGCTATACTGCATATGCGGGCTGCTCAACTCTGGTCAGCTAAGCAGAAACCAATGGAGGAAAAGCACACAAATATACATACAAGAAATATAACAAAATAGTCTGAATACATGTCATACCTTTGTTATATAGTTATTTTATTTTATATTTTATATATATATATATATATATATATACACACACATACACTGTATATAGGACTATATATATTCCTATAAAACATTCCTACAAAGAATAAATACATGTATGTAAAAACAAATGAATACAGTATGTGGGGATTCTGAATCGTCACATACAGTATTCGAAACAAACTAGCCCACATTCAAGCAAATTGTCTGAGCTGAAGAACCACTTCAGCAGTGAAGCCCTAATTTGTATTCTGATTAATGTAAAGCCTGGAGCTTTAAGGCACAAAAAACTAAGTAATGAACTGGGAGATACTGGCTTACACCCATGGTTAAGAGGTGAACAAGGAGCCTCCCATTGGAAGAAAAAGCCTTTTTTATGAAGGCTACACAGCCTTGATCACCCTCCAAATCAATAAACTCTACTGAGATACAAAATGCTAACACATATTGATGAAATTAAAATAAGGTATCATGTTATTTGATTAATAACAATTGCAAAAATTCACAGATACAGTAGCAAACATTGGTTAGGAAATATAATAGATGTCTAGACATTATGAGCCAGTTTTTCAGACATACAGTATGATGTTACCGACTAAATGATGTTCCTCATCAAGTCGATGTTCTTTATTCAATGTCTAAATTGCTCTGTAACAGTAGTTTAAGCCATATTATCGGTGCAGTCTGATGAGGCAATGCTTTAATAACTCTTAAGGCCCCATACAATTTGTTTTATGTCAATTTTTGTGGTGTTAAAGATACTGTACATATCCACGTTGTGTTCATGAACGCTGTGTTACATTTGCCTTTCCCTCTATTCTTAAGATGGACATTTTATAGCCCCAGATCACCGGGCCCCTATTTCATCTGCATTAGTCCCTGACCGAGGACTCTATAGCCACCATCAAAGGATCACTTTTTTTCCTCAATCCTCCAAGCTCGGTAATTGAACCCACAGCCTCTGGCGACTGCAGATGCAATCTAAAGTCTGATAATATCATGATTACCTCCATTTGAAGGTTAGAATTCAGAGCACCTTGTGCTCACCTCTATTTTGTCAGGAAATTCAGATCTACTGCCTAAACTCCCCTAAGTTGAGCACTAATGGAAACGGCGAAGTGCTTTAAAATGGGCCCCAGCTCCTCAGAACAGCACAGAAGGAAAGAACTTTGCTCCAACTCTGAATGCTGTCATCTGCCTTCATCCTAAGGTTTAGAAGAATCATGCGGTCCTCAGTGGTACACAGTTGGCACAGCAAAGCAAACATTTGTAATTATACTTTATGACGTATTGACAAACTGTAGAATAAAAGATAATCTGGCATGAGCTTGTGGGGATCAGTGTACCCAAACTAATCAAATGCACACAAACACACCAACCACCAGTAATATTTCTGTTGTAGGACAGTTTTCTATAGCTATCAAACTAGTGGGAGATTGGATACAGTACAAAATAAAAAGCATTATGCTGTGTGGGTACTGTATCTTGGGTGGCGGGCGTGATGGAACAGACTCAGTGTGTATGTCATGTTGCAAGAAATTGAGGGATACAGAATTGTGGCTGGGCTCAGTAAGAACGCAGGCAAGATAAAGAGAGATGATGGGTCTCGCCTGGTGTACCGGTACCTGTATTCTATCAGCTCGCAACAGACTGCACGCCCTGGCTGCAGAGATGAAAGACTCTCTGGAGGACAAGAGAGACGTTACTGAGTCAGAGAGAAAATGGCATCCCGCTTATCAAACGCCTGGAAAAGTAATCCCTTCCACTTCCAGGGTCTGGACATACTTATGAAAGCCCTGTCACTTTGGATAGAAGGTTAGGTGCCTGGAGTTCTCCAAAGCATAGCGCACACCAAGCAGGATGTTTGGAACCAGAAATGGTTCTTTGTCAGATTTTCCCAGTGTAGTCTAATGCTGCAAGTTATTTCATATAAGTTACTTTTAGAGATTGAGTTAAATGGCGATCCATGTTGAAAGCATATTGATGGAGGCATGATCCTACTTTTTATAATCCTCTAGATTTAGGACGAGTGTTTGTGCTGCAATTATTTGTATTGAACAGTAAAATAAGTAATACAAATTGCAGGAAAACTACGATAGGTTACACTAGAGAATAATAATTCAAAACCCAGAAAATAATCTAAAAAGGTAAGAAAAATATTTCACTGTATGTTTTATTAAAGAATACATTAAAGCTGGTTTTTACCCCCAAAGGACAAGGGTATTCCAAATCAAAACAAGCTGATTCTCTTTGAAAGGGCAGAGTAGTGTTGGAAGAACAAAGTGCAAACACCACTGAAATATAGCTTGTCCAAAGGACTGCCACTTCTCTTGTGGTGTATACACCCAGAAGACAAACTTGTCATTGTTGATGTTCATCTCTGAAACAGCTGGCTATGGAGCAGCCCTCTGTTGCTTCCCTAAAACAAAGTATCGCATTACTAAAATTGATTTTTCTGTACGGAAGTGCCCATTGCAATCCAGACGCAAGTGAACTGCTTACGTCACACAATTGTAAAGACAAAGACAAAAGAATTCACAAGCTCACTGCAGCGGTGTAGCTGATGTGCTCAGGACCGGTGAGGGTCAAAGGGCGACAGACACGTCCCTGTTGTCTTTTTAATATGCACTGACAGTGGCTTAAAAGAGGCGCCATACTGAAGAAACCACAGTTCAAATCAATTTATTTTCTTCTGTGCCGAATCCTCGTCCCCTTGCCAATGTTCCTATATGTCTGCGCCAGCTCTCAGAGCGAGGTGATACTTTACACAGCGATGTGCATTCACTGGAAGACTTCTTTTCACAGCTTACCCGGTCGCAGCGGAAATCTGTGCGGACAGACGCATGCGATCCGCCAGGCTGACTGTCGGCTATATGTGCTACAGACGCTTAACTCCCACCCAGCCCTGCAGCAATTATCTCCACGGGAGCGTGTGAGATCATTCATTCTGTCAAACTTAGGGGCAGCCCAGGGATTTGTGTGTTCGTTAAACAATGGCCTTGTATGGTAATCCAAAACACTGACCCTATTTAACCTTTAAGGGGCTGTTTATCCAAGAACACAAGTCCGTAAAAAACAGACAGATACGATTAGAACAGCACGGGAAATAAATATTATTTACACATATTTAATGAACAGGTTTGGGTTATGGATGTCTTAATTATGATGTTATGGCTGAGGAGCCAACCAACATCTGAGAAACCACCTCCATTTCAGCAAGGAAATGGCTGCGGCTCATTCATAGTTCAGCTACTGCTGCAAAAACGAGGTCTGCGCTCTGTGCATATTTTGCATTTTAGAACATTCAATGAACCGAATCAGGGAAGAAGTGAATGAATCGTTTCATTGCGTTGTGGCTTCAAGTATACAGAAACTGACAGGACCACAGATTTGCCTCATATTGTATTAGGAATACTGTACAGTCATATTCCCAGATTGGAATGCATATTTAGTCCAGGTCATAGTGGGATCAGTGAATGCTATACGAAATTAAAGAATTGCGTTGTAGAACTAGAATGAAATGTGACGTTCGGCTCAAACAGGTGTGTCAGCTTTGCTACCTTCTAGTGACCTGAACACACCCCGCTGACGCAGGCTACACCCGCGACCCTCTATACCCTACTGACTGGTCCATCACCAATCACTGTCCATTTCTCCCGGAACACAACAGCTGCTGTCGGACCATCTCAGTGGTCCAAGCCAACCCTATCACAACGCAGCCCCTTCCAATTCCTCTCATAAGCCCATTTGTTTTGCTGGAACGTGACAGTTTTGGGTTATACAGTATTAGCGGGTACCTCCTGCTTTGTGTCCTCACTGCATAGAAAGCAGAGCCTCGTTCAAGCCGGCCACCGACCATTAATCACAGCGTGAAGATTTAAGTTGCTGCAGCCCATATTGCTCTGAGTGGCCAGTAGAGAGGACAGCATGGCTCCCAGATTGATTTTCACAAAGAGCAAACACTGACGCGGCAGAGAAAATAAGAGAGAGAGAGAGTCTGTACGCGTGTGTGAGAGAGAGAGCGAGAGAGAGAGAGAGAGAGCGAGAGAGAGAGAGAGAAAAAGAAACCAATTGCACTGTTGTATGAAAATGCTGCTAAAGTGAAACAGTTCAGCTTTGCCGAAACTTTACAATACCTTATTTCTGTTGCAGACAGACACTCCATGCAGACATATACAGTGTACAGTATACGTACATACTGAACACACATATACAAATGCAATGAATTATGCATCTTTGCCTCTATGCGCACGCACACACACGCACACACACACACACACACACCCAAACACACACAAACACACACACAGAGGAGAAAAACACCAAATATGGTAGATGCATCTACTGTGTCAACACTTTTTCGGCTGGGGTCACTATAAGGACAGCTCAGCCCATTTCCAAACGGGAAGAAACCTTGAGCATCAGGCCCCCTCAGGCAAACGGGCTCCCTGTTGACCAGCTGTGCTATCCTTGTCAGCCTCCTAAATAACTAAATAACCCTCAGAGAAATTCAATATTTCTTCCCACTCAGAACGGGGGAAAAAAGCTCAGACAATGGGTGCAATGAGAACATTGTCGCCTTCTGGCAAATAACATTTCACATTTTCACGTAACAATAGACATATATTAGGCTATAAAAGCAAATTGTCCAGGAAAAGCTAAACTCATTGCACTTTGCCGCTGCTCCAAGATAAATTATTTGTTGGGTTTGGGGTAGGAAGGGGTGAGTGAGTATTTACCAAAAAGCTAAATCTTAATTTAACAAGCCAAGGTTTGCGAAATATATAAGGATCAATGACCAGATAAATATTCCTACCTGATCACAGAGCAGTGTACAAACAACATGTGTAAATGTAAAAAGGTCAATGACCAGATAAATATTCCTACCTGATCACAGAGCAGTGTACAAACAACATGTGTAAATGCATAAAGGTCAATGACCAGATAAATATTCCTGCCTGATCACAGAGCAGTGTACAAACAACATGTGTGAAATGCATCTACATAAAGTCCATGTCATCCTTTGTTTCCTGTGTTATTTCTATGGCAAAATGGCAGTTGGGCTTCAACTCACTAAGAGGCACATTGGGATAGTGCTGAAAGGTGAGCTGGGCCAACAACATGTGGAATACATTCACACTGCAGTAGAAGGACCTCACAATAAATGCACACTGTCTACGCTGAAAATAAATGGAGCGAATGAAAAGAGAATTGAATTTCTCTAAAAAATAAGAATAAAATGGTTGGAAAGGTATTACAAACACTGGGAATAGATTTTGACTTCTGGGCTCCTGGCAGCAAACACACAGCAGGAAACAGAAAGTCCATTTAAATTATCCTGCCGATTAATCAATCATAAAAGGGGAAATGTTTTACGTGTTATCAGTGTTGTTAAGGGCTTTTTTCTCATCAGCGAAACACAATGTCAAATGATAGCCCATGAGAACGGTGTTTTGTCTCGCCATTTGGTGCGTACACCACCCCCATGCCGTCACATGCTTGAATAAATCTCATCAGGATATATCCAAGCAATCATGCCTCTCAGTTTTATCATCTTGGGTTTATGCATGCCTGTGCACCAGATTAACTGTTTATGTTGCGTGGCCCCAGTCTGAGTATGAGCTGATCTTCTTCAAGAGTGATGGAGAACCCTGCACCTTGATATATCCATATATCCCCCCCCCACACACACACACACACACTCACGCCTGAGAGGAACAAAAATACCCAGTCAATAAATGGCAGAGCCTACCTTTGAGAAGACTCTGGCCGTGCAGTAGATCCCTTGAGATGATCACTGTGTAGAAGGTCTGGGAGAACCCAGGTCTGCAGGGGGTCTGTTTCGGCGGCTTGCCTGCCTTGGTCCCCTGAGGAGAAAAACAAGACCTCCTGTTAAGCACCGGTAAACTCACCTGCGGTCACTGCGGGGTCACAAGCTCTCACACGGATATCACATGGACTGATGTGGTTCAGTGTGCAGCATGTTACATATACACGGATGTGGAACTGGCTTTGGACACCAGGACGACAATTGTTTGATTAAAAGATGTAATTAAAGTTGATTCTAATGATGATGACGAACACATGACTGTGATTTTCATAAGGATTAGGCTATAGGAATGGTGGATATGGGTGTGAAAATGAGAGGGAATGAAGGTTAAAGGAAATTATATTGCACATTTGCACTACACTTTATAATATATGCATAAACACTCACGCGCACACGCACACACACACACACACACACACACGGACAATGCACATGGGCAATATGCATTCACACAACGCAAATAACCACCTGATTGGCTACAGGAGTCTATCACTAAACTAAATCCATCAATTCATTTTTTTTTTCAGACGTATAACAATAAAAGACTGTTCGGTAAAAAGACCCAAAAAGTGAACATGCCCAAGTATGCGCAGATTAAATATGTATATATTTTATAGCCTAATATAAAAAATAATTAAACGTTAAGGTTCTGCTAAATACGTGCACTGATGGGGTGTATTATTATCCAGAGTTTTTAATTAAGTGAACACGCTATTCATAGTAAATTCAATTAGCCGCAACAAATGGAAAATTAGCAAGATTATGCACGGCAATTGAGTCGAAAAAAGTCCAAAAGTGTGTTTAATCAAAGGGAGAAAAAGATCTTACAGTGCGTATAAACGTGCACGAGTAGTTGACGGGCGCCACTCTAGCGAATAGCCGGTGTCTGCATCCTGCTAGCACTGCATTTTGTTAAGGCGATGAGCGCTGATGTTAATTACTGTCTTCAAAATAATAATCATTCCACTACAGTTTGATCAAACGTGCCACATTGTCATAGAACCAGTATGCATCATTTTGCCTTTAAAGCAGGATTGGTATGGAGAGTGGTTACACTTATTCTTCGAGTTAACGTAGCGCACCGCAAAGCCTCCAGTCAGCAATACGGCAGTGCAGCACGTCCACATCATCTCAGATAATACGTGAAATAATGAATCTTACCGAAGACGGAGTGACAATTAAGGTGCACGCCAGAATGACAACGCAGCTGGGGTTCATCTTTTCAAATTCGCGAGTGCAGAATGGGAGACGACAAACTCGACTTCCTCGCCAAATAGTAATTCCCGGAGTGCTCTTGGATGCAGAGTTCCGAGTAGAACCGTCAGTGTGAGCTGTTCCTGCTTGTCTAGCGCAAAAGTGCCGCTGAGCCAAGGATGCTGAGGTCTGGATAAAAGCAGACAGAGCTCATTGGATGACAGCGCGTCGTTACAACCCCTCCTACCGCACGACACAAGGCATGGGATGGCATTGTGGGTGCGCGTTAAACAATTCCCCACCGTTGACAATACACATGTACACACACCCATTTTCTATGGAACCTAAAATATAAGTTTCAGTATTTTTCGATTCGATTCAGGTCTCTATAGTTTTGAGTGACAACCGACACACTATATCCTTTCATGTGTCCATCAGAAAACTATCGGCTATTCCGCACTAGTGTTAACCCTCAGCAACAAGTCTCCTAGATTATTAGTTTTTGCCTAATGGCACAGTGATGGAGTGATGTGGCATACTGTAAACCTTACACAGTGAATATTTCAATCTGCCATATCAACCTGAATCACTATGGAGCCTGTGGGAATTGAGCTAAGTTGGCTCTACAAGTTAATAATGTTGACATTTCAGAAACCTCAGATCACAGCCCACATTTCCATATCTGAGAGGTCATGACAGTTTAATCCCATCAAAAGGAATATGACAGTAGACTGCTGTCAATCAGAACTGTACCATATCTGCTCTAGCTGTCAATTTTGTTTCTCTATTTTAATAAGGAACTCCGTCATAGAATAGTTTAGGCTACTTTTCCTCAGTAAAGAATATGTGGGAAGAGTTAGCGACAAAGAGACCATACAGTTTAACACTGTTCTCACTTTTAGAGCTCAATGGATTACTCGTTCCAAGGGGACACACTTTACAATTTAGCATGACTGACTCCATCTTTCTATAGGGCATATGTAGCCTATAGGCATACTGCTCATATTACACATAGAGTAGCATAGCATGCATGAGAAGGGGACAATTCAGTAGGCTACACTTTTATATGTGAAGTTCCCGCTATTGTTAATGCTCTCAGCATCAAACTGTCATTTACCAGATGGAGACACCTGGGAATAGACAACTGTCAATACAAAACAAGGAGGTGCTCTACTTTATAGTACTTTGCAGTGATTATCAGATGGTTATGACTCGTTCCACAATTTCCATATAGAATATCACGTGTGTCAAATAAGTGGCTAAATTGTATAGAGGGTTGGTCTAAAGAAATTACATGGTATGCTATAGCTATGCCTTTACCTTTAAGAAAACAGTTTGTTAATGCAGTACATATTACACAGTATAGGCTAACTAAAGTAAGACTACAGTTTACATAAGTACTCTAGCAGTAGGCCTACATGCGGTATTACACAGTACGCTAACTAAAGTAAGACAACAATTTACATAAGTAGCCTAATGTAGTTCTAAACTAAAGTAACAGAAGTACGTAGAAGTGTTTTAATTGTACAGATCTGAATTTAAGTTAATAATGACCATAGCAAACAATATTTGAAGGATATGTTCACTTTTTCACATTCAAATTAGTGTGATGATTTATAATGATGCGTAGCACAAACTAGAAAAAATACATGTATTTAAGATAGTTACCACTGCAGAGCTGTGACTTTCTTTGATGAATCTCAATGGGGTTATAAGGCAGTCCAATTAGTCCTCCAAAAAACAGGATATATGTCCTTTTCCTAAACTGGAATTGTCACTATGTTGTCATAAGTCCATTTGATGAAAACAAATACTTGCTATGTAGCATTAGTCTGAATACATAATTTCCTTTTCACAATTTCTTAAAGCCAGTTGAGGTGGTACGGGCATCTGGTAAGGATGCCCGTGCCACGTCCAGCTGGGAAGAGGCCTCGGGAAAGACCCAGGACAGGGTGGAGAGATTATAGCTCCACACTGGCCTGGGAACGCCTCGAGGATCCCCCAGTCAGAGCTTTCCAATGTGGCTCGGGAAAGGGAGGTTTGGGGTCCCCTGCTGGAGCTGCTGCCCACGCGACCCGACTCTGGATAAGCGGATGAAGATGTATGGATGGATGGACAATATCTTGTTTCCAGCACAAATGTTGCTATTAAATAAAATTAATAGAAAGCATGTTTTATCCCAAAAAAATTTACGGAAATGGACCGAATATTTGACTGTTCCACGGCACGCATCCAAATCTATTAGACTCAGAATGTGTTTAGGAGTGGTTTCTCTGAGAAGAGGAACTATTAAAGTAAAAAAATGATTTAGTTACACCTTATGCGTTGATATAGTATAACCATGGGAGGTAATAAATGTTTGTTATTCACTGGTAAAGTGTTTTGAGGAAGTCTGGAGGGTCAACCCCCAGGTCACAAATGTATAAATGTGAACTAAATTAACACAAACTCTCTCGACCTGGGCATCGGTCTTAGCTATCATCCACCCCAGGATTAAATACTTGCCTCCAGACCAAGAGCTTAATTGTGTTATTTTACATTTAGAAAAGTATAAGAAGTAATATACACGCTTGAGTGCTTAATTGTTTTACCTTATTTTATCTTTTGTTAACTTCTTAAATATTTTAAAATAAAAACCTTGAAAGAGAGAAGTAGTTCCTCAAGCAAGGCAAATTAAATAGTAGTTCAGTAGAGTTTTCCATTTTTTTAAAGTATTCATTGTTGCCTATTAGCCTATTAATCAATGAAAGTAGGTTTCAGTACCAAATCTATAAAGCAACATTTTACTAAGGTCTGGGTTGGAAAAGAACATACGTTAAGGTAAAGGTGGAGTAAGGGTATTTCACCTAGGTTTCTTTGTCTTTTTTCCAGATGGAGGCTGAATAACTGTGAAATACTGTGCCATTGAAATACTGCACCAGTGAAAGGTTTTTGTTGATCAATCGTGGAATTGACCTTTTGCCAGAGTTTGATTGCAGGCAATCTGACTAATCAGAAAACGTGGATGTGTGCTGGTTGGTTGGATAAAATAAAATAAAGAAAGAATCACATCAACTGGAAAACAATATTTATTTTTACAGTGTTGGATCATGTTGTGAGGTGTGATCTGCATAATTTAGTTTGTTTTCCCATTTTCAGAGACAGGGCTGTGTAAGACCACCCATTTTTTTCCGGCACAAACAGAACAGTAGCCAGTGAATTAAGATGTTTGCAAGTACATTTGAAGTACATTGGATTAGAATCACTAGCCCCACCTTTAAAGTGGCATTTAGTTCTGTGCAAATATGTTTTTTTCACAGCTGCTGTAATGTAAATGTTAAAGGATGTAGCAAAGCTATACATAATCTCCTCATTTGTGCTGTTCGCATGTTAGCTAATGCAAATATATACAGTGTTGTCATAGCAAACCCATAGGCAAAAATATTATATTCACAATTGTAGTTGGGAACTACAAGTCCATTACTTATAGTTCCCAACATGGAGATTTGGATCCCCAAGTGGTACACTTTAGTGTCAGTATTGTATAGACTGAGGAGAAAATACAACCTGATGCATTCAATTTCAGACATTTGGAAATACTTCTCCAGAAGGATAATTTCTAGCTAACACTATTTTTCACACAAATTACAGTTTAGAATCTAATGCAACTAGTCACAAATCAGATAAATGACATTATGAAAGCAACAATATCAACCCCGCTGGGAAAAAGTAATTATCAGCAGAGTTATTATGTGTGCCTGTCTCATTCAATGCAGGAAGCAGCCCACATAGTTATACTGTACAGTACCTCTTGTAATAAACAATTTTTCTCTAGTCCTTGCGAATGGACACACGGCCGCTTGGTATGGCTCCCTGCAGTCACCCTGTCACAAGCTGTAACCCTAGGTGGGCCTATAACAGAGGGAAGACCACCAAGATCCCTGTCTATTGCCATGACAGAAACACAATGATATTCATGAAAGTATTGTTTTGCTGAACCACTACCCTGAAGAGGTTTCTCTATTCAGTAAATTCCACGGCTCAAAGGTACTGTGCCAGTTTCAGAGTATTGAGCATTTGCCTAATAAAAATACAATTTGGGCACTTGAAGTGAATTGGTTTACAGCAAGGCTGAATTATTAAACAAATCTCACCAAGTGGGTCCCTGCTCTCTTTTTAAAAGGGGGGAATAAGTTATGAACCCTTTACCATTGATAATACAGGGACATTTACTCAGTTTTTCATACATTGCATATTTATTTCCCTCTCATAGCTAATCTAATCAAATCACTTACATGTGAGTGATAAAATATTTCTCTCCGCCTCCTTCTTTAAATACACAATGTTCCTTGAGATTAATGGAGTTCAAAATATATAACTATTCACAAATGTTGCCAAGGTAGCAGTAGCCGCTGAGTTATCGTTCTGAGATGTTCTGTACTGTATCATATCTTTATTAATACAATAGCAAGCACTATCGCAATGGACTGACAATATTATTGTTTTGATTATAGTTTTGGGGTCCGTCTGCACACATATTGCATAGGATATCAGAATTTCAGTTTTTTACCACCTCAAAGACACTCTGTGTCACGCTTGTACGGAGGGAAGGACCCAAACGCGAGACACGCATCGAACGTAAATAAGATTTATTCAAAAAAGGAAAAAAGGCAGGAACACGGGGAACATCGCGACATTGACAATAAACAATGACAACAACAATAACCGACACAGGACTGGGGAAACACTGGGGCTAAATACACAGGTAGACGAGACATGAAGACAGACCATAGGCTAACAACAACGAGGAACAGGTGCAGCACATCAGACGTGATTACACAGACAGGTGGAATTAACGAGACTGGGAAACACTGGGCAGGGAGTGACGGGCAAACAGGCTCGATATACAAGGTAAACACATGAAGTGACGAGACTAACACAGGACTGGGATCAGTTCATTACACTCTGTCCAGGTTTTGCAGTGACCTTGCCTTTAAATTTTCAAAGGACAAATTTGACTTAAAATGTACACATTATAAGGGCCTGCCCAATAGGGTAAAGATAATAATGATAATATTAAACATATAGGCCTACTGTACTGTAGCCTATACAGTAGGGAGTTATGTCTTATTCAAATTATTCTTAGAATATTTAATGTTTTATCTCACAATTTGCAATTATCGTGCTTGCTTCTTATGTATACAGTATTATTACACGATAAACACATTGTAGATTCATCCCATGTACTCTAGGCTAATTATGTTACCTGATGGGCTATTTAAGGGTTAGGAATTGTTTGGAAAGCCAAGCCGCCTAATAAGGACATCACACAGTGCTTTGAATAAAAATGCTAAAATCAAGTCTGAGATATCATTTAAATGTCAGACAGGGCCATTACAGACTGTAACTGTAATGGCATAAGATTGCAGTAAGCAGTCACTGTGATTAGTTAATGAAAAATAAACAGACAGCTAGCTTGGAGTCGCAACAGGCCAATTGTGTTTTGGCCACTGGGGGCGATGAACAGGTGGGTCCCTGCAATGTTTAGACGGTAATGGGGGAATGTGCATGGCTGTGTGCGCTTTGTTCAGTCATGTTCCTTATAGATTCCAAATAGTGAAGTACAAACAGCAGGACAAGACCGCTCGGTAATAGATCAGCTTTTACCGTATCGGCAGCTAGCTATGACTATTGCCCATAAAGAATGATCTGAGTCTGCGGGGTGCTTTTCGTATTGATGACATGGAGATGAGCACCTCAGATCTTGCTGTATCACTAACCTCTTGACTTCCATTTCAAAATACATCGATGGCACCAAAGAGCCACATAGAGACGCTTGACAATGATGGATGACGGTGGATGTCATTTTTGGTCTCATTTGAACCAGAACGTCACATTCTACTCTGCCTAATTAACCCCTGTCTGTATCCACTTGCCAACTTCCTCAGCCACATGGATGAAGTGCCCAGAGGCAGTACTTGCCTGACATACTTTACTTTACACACAATTTATATTCTGTGGAGGCATTCGTAACATCAATTGACAACAATTTATTTAAGTAAAGCCCTCGGAGAGAAAGAGAGAGAGAGAGAGAGAGAGAGAGAGAGAGAGAGTGTTTGTGTGTGTGTGTGTGTGCGTGTGTGTGTGTGTGTGCGTGCTTGTTATCATTCCATTTGCAGTGACTTTGGTGAGTGATTTAATAAGCATGTCTTTTGTGATGCTCGTTTTGGTTTGTTGCCTAAGAGAATTGAAAGCCTTTGCAGCAAGCTAAAGCTTTTAAGGCCTCTTTCGCATTCACATGCTTAGGTTGCCTAAGTCATCTCTGTGTATGTCCAAATGCGTGTACATTTACTGTATTGTGCATATGTGCACATTGTTTACTCAAGCATGTATGTGTATGTGTGATTATTGACACTTTAAAACATTTCAAACAATCTAATATGCTCTCAGGAGAGCTACATTATTGTACTTGTCACACACCGTATAGAATGAAGCAAATCACAGTTAAAAATACATCAATACAATATTTACATGACTTCGTTGTGTAAAGGAGGTGCTGGCAGGGGTCTTAATTATAAAAAATGTCTAGGCGATGTCAATTCAATAATGGCGAGTCCACAAGTTCTGTCTCAGAACAAAATTGCAATAATACAAAACTGTTGTGAATAATTCAGCAGCAGAATACATAAATAGTGGATTAGGCTTGATTTAATTAAGTCGGCGTGAAAGCAGAGAAAGGCGTTAAACAAACAAGCAAGTAGGCAACGAGAAATCAGCTCAACACTCGAGTGGCAAGACCTTGTGAAGGAGCCACGAGCACAAACAGGCTGAAGCCATGAATAGACACAGCCTTTATTGTCCCGTATTAAACTGGATGTGTTGACTTAAAAGGTTACAGCACCTTAACTCCAATCTTGCAACAAGGTAATAACTATATTTCACAATTCCTCTAGTCCTCTATTTCAATATTTTTATAACTGATACATTTCAACAAAATAAACCATGACTGCACAATGAAAAGTTTTTCTCTTAATAAATCTAGCACGTCAAATAATGCTCTATAATATTGTATCTTTGGACATATTTTGGTTTGCTGTAAGTCTGCAGCAGCTTCACCATTCCTAATCTTACTCAGCATGCAGCCGGCACATAGTCCTTTATTGATCTGCTGTAAGCAAATATTAGATATGACATATGAATAGCCCCATTACCATAGAAATAACTCTGCATAGGGGAATATGGTCACGGCATTATCAGGGGCACAGCGAGCACACTGCGCTCACTGTAAAGTCGTCACACCGTGTTTTTCAGAGTCACCACTTCGACCCTGATAAGACTGTATTTAATTTGCAACTAGTGGAGAGTTATGTGGGAGCAGACGCAGCCGACCTAAGAGGGATACGAACAGAAATGTTAATTGATTGCAGAGTCATTCCCCAGGCCGTGGAATCCAATATGCAGAGCTAATAGTAAACTATGTCTACATGGCCTGAATGGCTTATAGAATTTGTGGGGAAGGGACAATAGCACAAGGCAAGGGAACACCTATTTCATCCACTTTCATTACGGAACACCTTTGAGATTTAACGCTATGTAATCCCGCCTGGAACTTGATCAGAAGAGGGCAAAAAAAACAAAAAACTGTTGCATTCCACAGATAGCATTATTCAAAACTCCCATCCAGGCCTGCATTGTGCAGCGCGGTGCTTCCGCAGATGTACAAGTCAGCTAATTTGATCCATGCTAATGCAGCTCCGCTTTTGTTGTTGTCCCGCGTATTCAATTTGCCCATTTCCATAGCGCTAGCGCTGCCGTCTTCTTAGCAACCGTGTTCTATTTGCAAATGTTGAAATTAATCAATTCCTAGTGTGTCGCCTTATAGCCTCAAGCAGCATCTCCTACTGCTGGTGAGTCTGTGTGTCTGTGTAGGCCGACACACAGAGACACAGGCAGTCAATATTAAATATTGACTGCTCTCAGTTGTGGCTTCAGATCACACCAGACCCCCACCACACCAGCACCGGACCCTCACCACACCAGCATCTTCTCCACCACACCAGCATATTCTCCACCCCACCAGCATCATCCCCACCACACCAGCATCTTCTCCACCCCACCAGCATTATATCCACCACACCAGCATCTTCTCCACCCCACCAGCATTATATCCACCACACCAGCATCTTCTCCACCACACCAGCATCTTCTCCACCATACCAGCATCATATTCACCACACCAGCATCTTCTCCACCCCACCAGCATCATCTTGTCAAATCAAGTCAATTTTATTTATATATCCCTTAATCACATTACAGTCTCAAAGGGCTGTACATTTTCACATGGAAACAAACAACACCCCCTTAACCTGCTCCACCTCCCCTCTCCCCCCATCATCACCCCCTCCCCCCCTTCCCCCCTTTCCATCATATTCTCCACCCGCCAGCGACTGCATAAAGTGCTGATGCAGCACAGTGGAGGGGAGGGGAGGAGCAGGAGGCAGAGGGAAAGCAGGAGACAAAAGGGAGGTGCAAGCGGGAGAAAGAAAACGGATGTGCCATTAAATCAATACAGCGCCTAAGTGAGAGAATAGGAATATATGGGATCTATTCTAAAGTAAACTAGATACAAAGAAAGGAACAGCAAAAATGGATGAGATCGGAGCTGGAGGTGAAACTTCACCAATTAGAATAAGGGAGGTAAAGGTTTTCGGTAGCGAGGGTGTGACAAGAGAGTTGATTGTGCAGTAAATGGTAATTATAGACCCCAGAATGCTGCTGAGCGACGAATCATCATCAGTCATACAACGGCCCTGCAGTAGGATGAGGCGAACAGGACGCCTGGCGGTTAAACTGTGGCTGTGTGGAGAGTCTGGAAGAGAACACACCCTGGAAGAACCCACACCCAGTCTATCATTAACGTGTCCAGACTTTAGCAGACACAGTGCTGTGGCAGTTGAGAAAGCACTTTGTTTCCAAGTGGAAATTACAGTGGCAAGGCAGGACCCCAGCTGACATGTTCCCAACAGTGATGACAATGCTTTGCGTAGAGACACGTAATCAAAATAAAAACTTTTAAGGTCACCGACAAGACAAAGAGTGTCTTAAATCATATCTGCCTATTTGCAAATGAGGCAGAGATTGTAATAACAAAATGTAAGCAAAAATGTGTCAGTCATTCTAATCAGTAATTGATGGATTGTTGCTTTATTCATTAATCTGTTATTATATTTACTAAGTAATATTGGTTTGTATAAGGGAAATAGGATTGTCTGACATTATACAACATGACAAAATAATTAATGCATTGTACATTCATTTGGTAAGTATGTGAACATGTTTAGTTAATATTGGGCTTTACTCAGCTTCAATTTTATGAAGCAAATGTATTTACAACATACTAATGTGATTTCTGGTCAACAAATAGTATTTTCAAGACACTCCTTTGTAAAAGCTCAGTGATGTGAAATGCTAATACTGCACACGTTTTGTCAATTTCACCAAATCTCTCCTCGCATTTCGCTAGCTTACCGTTCTCTGTGCGTGTTGAAACAATTATCTGATACTTCTACACAGCCCTAGCTTCGTTAAAAGGAGCATAAACAAAGTGGCGAACACCGCTCATATCAACAAAGCTGTACCGTAGCACTACGTTTTGCTTCACAATGCGTTTCGAAGTGTGAGACGCCGCCACGGAGCGATACTGTTTTGATTTGAGCTCGAAGTTAGCAAGAATGACCATACCTTTAAGTTGGAATCAACAGTGTTTCCTTCAGATAACGCCAGTCTGGAAAGCATGCATTTAGTCTTGTTTTGAACCTGTGTTTCTGGATGTTTGGCTTAAATATGCTTTCTTTTCTTAACGTCTTCCAGCACACAACTGAAGGCGTGTTATCTAGTCAATGCAAGTCATTAGTAATTTGTTTGTCTAACAGCACCACTGGGCCAAATGGATTCTACCTAAAACCTTTCAGTACATAATATATAGAACATAAGTTTCAGGCACACAGGGATAGACATGTATACAGGGTCACCAGCTGGCACAGAATCATACAGTTTAATACATCCCATTGTTTATTGTTAGCTTAGTGTAGAGATGCACAGTGCAGCTTTAACCTTTACTTTGTATATGTTCAATATGAAGAAGAAGAAAACACCTCCCATAGCTTGTTATTTGACGTCTTAATATGTGCATGGTGTTGCAGCAAGTGAAACTTGTATCTCTACTGAGTTGTGAAAGCAAAACAGAAGAATGTCCGGATGCAGCCTTCACGGCTTTGTCGGAAGCGCCTACTCCTGAGTTCGTAACTTGTAAATACGACATGTCGCACATTCAAGTGCATGGCTGTAGATCAATCACTGAGGCCAGAAAGAAAGCAGCTTTAAAATAAATTGACGACCTATCAGAAATGTTTTTGTAAACATTTGATCAAAGAGAGGACTTGTGGCCTACATGTAACGGCCTGAAATGAAACATTCATTTACCAGTGGACTGCATTTATATACTGTAGTGCTTTTTTTTTCTAACCTTTCGGTCACTCAAAGTGCTTTACAGTATTTGCCTCACATTCACCCATTCACCATAGACACTACTGTACCAGTGAAATAAGCAATGTGGTCAAAATGATTAAAACAAATTCTTGTCTTAATTAATTTACAATTCAAGTTCATAAGGCCCATGTAACGTTTTGTCCACGCCGTGGTCCCTGTCTGGTCACTTCCTGTGATCCCTGCATGTTTCTGACCTGTTGCATTCACTCCCTGCCCTGTGTTTCCAGTCTTGTTAGTTCCACCTGTGTCTCTGTATTACCTGCTCCTCATTGATGATGTCCAATGGTCTGTCTTCCTCTCTTGTCTGCTTGTGTATGTTTTAGATCTCTCCCTGCTCCAACATGCCTTATTCATAGTTGTTAGAAGCCTGATCATTTCATTTGAATCAAGTGTGTTGGAGATTGCATTATTCGGATTCAACTTTGTTAATTACGAGTCCTGCCTGTGTGTCGTGTGTTTGGGTCCTCACCTCCGTTCCCTCAGCATTACAGCTCATATAAACCAATAATTAACGTCATTATTTTTTAGAATACAGCCTTATATACAATATATTTATTAATTTGCACTGTTAGGGCATCTCACATGAACTCTTTTCAAATGACAGAGATGTTATATGGATTCAAGTGTGTCTGCAGGTACTCATTGTGGGAATAAGCAAACTGCTCAAGCAGGAATGTCCCAAGTGGGTACTGGCAGGGTGTTAGCACAGTGGTTTTGGACAAAGAAATGGGAGTGTGCGTCACACTGGTCTTCTTGTGCAGCCAAGGCAGCCTGGTGCACTTCAAGGCTGTGCTGGCTGATCTGCTGTCAGATGTTTATAGAGACATCAATACTTTAGCGACGGACAACACCGGGCAGACATAAGGGCCCACCATCTGTTCCCTGAGCCTCTCCAAGGTTAAACATTCTCTGGGATAAATAGAGGAAAGCAGTGGTGATACTGATGTTGAGAGAAAATAAGTAATGGAAGAGAGAGCCTGATATTTCATAGGCTGGTAGAGTAGAGACAGGGGCACTTTCACCTTAGAATTTATTGTAGAAGCTACCACCACAGACACTACTGTACTGAAGCTACAGCATTGAAGCTACAGCACTGAAGCTACCAACACAGACACTACTGTACTGAAGCTACAGCACTGAAGCTACCACCACAGACACTACTGTACTGAAGCTACAGCACTGAAGCTACAGCACTGAAGCTACAGCACTGAAGCTACCACCACAGACACTACTGTACGGAAGCTACAGCACTGAAGCTACAGCACTGAAGCTACTGCACTGAAGCTACAGCACTGAAGCTACACTACAAAGCACTGAAGTGATTGTCTTCCGAATCATTTTCACCCATACACAAAATTAGCTTCCATTCCATTTAATGTAGCGTGTATTTTTTTATGTACAAATACATATCTCTATGCTAGATTAGGTTTGGTTTTGGCAGCAGGTGCAAAAGGGTCAAATTTTGTGTAATTTCTCAGGAGTAATTGACTGTCTCCAAATGGGAATATGTTAAAAGATGACCTGAATTATGCCTGTCAAAGCATTAATGTTGTGTAATGCATCACTCTGCCAGGATGTCCATCTTCCTCCTAAAAGCTGTTCATCCTCATTTTAGCATTGGAGCATAAACAAAATTATCGCCCCCAGGTATGGCCTTGCTGGTGGTAGTGAGTAATCACTGCATAGATTCTGCGCATGTCAAGCGCTCATCATGACATCGGGGTCACTCCAGAGACGAGGGGATTGGCTAATTCAGCTAATTACTTTGGCAGATTCTGATGAGGGCTTCCATTAGCACAGGCGTGCTCACTTCCCTGTAGAAGCCTACTAATGCAGGAACGCAATTAGAAACGGCCCAGGTATCATATACTTTGTGTTTTTATCCCAGAAAGTCTCATTGCGGAGGATGCAAGCTGTTAGTGGCACTAAGCGGGAATGGGTGCATAGGCTACAGTAGAAGGAATGATGAGCTGTCCATTAAAGAGGAGTGATTGTTTAATATATTTTTTTTAAAGGAACCATGGCGAAAAGACTCTTTGAAAATCAACGATAAATACATACACTTTCAGGGAGGAAAGGAAATTGCTCTTTCCTGAGGAACCAAACAGCAGTACATCCGTCACATTCAACGCCACGTGAATGCCTGATAACGGCACACCTTTGTGCAGCCGGAACAATCCAAATACTTTCATCATGTTCTGAATGGACAGGATCACATATTCAAGGCCATTATGCGGTACGGGTGAAAGAGATCAAACATCAAATTAAGTCTGATTTAGGGTCATTTAAATGTCTCTCTCGGACACAATAGGAGCCATGTTTTTTTTCTCTCCTGCATGAGATGGAACAATTTCCTAGGATCTCTGCTGCTATGAATTATAATGTCTGGATTTCTGCAGTCATCTCACCCCTCATTAGGAAGGACTTCCATGGCAACGGCCTAATCACCAATTGCACTGTGGCGTGTGTGTCCGGCTGTGTGCATGCTTCTGAGAAAAAGACTGCGACCGAGAGAGGTTTCAGGGCAGAGAACGAGGCAGAAATTGGGTGTGCAGATCAAATTTTAAAAAAGAGCACATTCCAACCATTTTATCTCTTCAGCAATCGCTGATCTTCTGACCGATCTCCATTTACATGAAAACCAATTACAGCGGAGGTTCTCTCGTGCCACAGAGGAGACAAAAGGCATGAAGTGAAATTTAAAAAAAAACATGAAAAGGGAGAATTGAGCGGCCGATGGCTGAGGCACACCAACCGATCATCTTGAAAGCTTGTAGGCTTTGATAAGGATAGCATTTTCCTTTTAGACTAACCACATCCCATGCACTGGAAGATTATCTCCTGCTGTGAGACTTTGTGGTTTTCAAATGAAAGCCACATACTCATTCACATCGAATTAGTTCATTAAGACATTCTTCAACCTATGGCGACAAAAATACTTAAACATGTACTAGAATGCTCATAGTATTTACAATACAGTATATGACTTTCCCGTCTCTATCTATTCTAGATAATTTTGACTAATCTAATCTGGAAAATCTGGAGGAAAGCCTTTCCAGAAGAGGCTGTTTGGCAGCACAAACTTTTAACTATTAAAATGTAAAGTATATTATAATGTAGCAGGTGCTGCACATCCACTCTATATGTTGGGCCATATAATCATGGGTGTACAGTAGAACAAATATGGTGGCCTTATAAATAAGCAGACTTTGTGAGGCCTCTACTTCTATTTATCTTTAGACTTTTGCACTAATAATGTATCTTTCCTACTGAGGCAGTAAGCACACCTTTGTTACTTAGCCAACTGTGTTTCTGGCTTTGGAAAGAGGATGAGTTTAGTCTGGCAGCATAACTCGTTGAAAATGCACATTTCCCATGGACATCTTAGAACAATTTTCTAATGCCGCATTCTCACTCACAGGGAAAAGCGTAGCATTACAGTGTCCTATGAGATGCTAAATAATGTAGTAAATTGTTAACTTATCCTCTAGCGCCCTGTGAGAGAAACAAACATTGAATTAAACATTGAATTGTGAACGGTCATGCTTCATTACAGTTAAATACAGTTCAATACAGTTAGGAATACACAACACTAGGACTGGAATAAACCAAACTGTAGTAATTTTCCGGGTTGGTTCGATAAAAAAAAGAAATCCTGTTCAGAAATAGGAGAACGTATATAGGCCTAATGGTTGGACACGGGACACCCACCTTGAAATCGTGACAATCCCAGGTACAGCAATAATCCAGAAACTGCCATGCAAGTAATATCTACTGAGAAAAACACTGCTGTCTTACTATCAATAGTGTCAACCACGACAAACGTAAACTGAATCTAAACTTCATGTCACTGGCGCGGAACAATGCCGCTACGGTGGCGTACGTGTCACATACCCATACATAGGTACTGATGTGTTTTAGGTTCTGTTTGTATGAAGTGCCAAATGAATTTGTTTTGTATAGTTGTCTTGTCTGAATATGTATGCACTTGGACACACCTATGGACACCTGAGCTGGACTAACAGTCATGGGTGCAGGGCAGAAGCCCTGTGATTGGCGGAATGTTCTTTTATAGAGGCTGGGAACCATATTGCACGAGGAGGGACACGTGTTGGGGTGGACGGGTATCTCCCCTAAATATTACAAGTATTTGTTTGGCCCACTCTGACAAACACACAGAGACTGCGATGCACTATACAGCATAGCAGATCCAGCCAGCCGTCCAGCCCAGTCACAGAATGTAGAGTAAAACATCAAAAACAACAAAAACTCTTTGACCTCAGGCCGGTCCACACAGGCCGGTTCAGCCTGGAATGGACCGGCCGTTCGGGAATACTCCCGAATGCCCCTATGGCCCGTTCGTCCCTGGCTAAGGCTAAAGTTGCATGGATTTGTAATTAAGTTATGCATTTCGTAGCAGAAAAAAGTTATGTTACACTTGGCGTCCCATAATTACCAGCTCATATTTTGGGCTGTTTAATCTTGACATTGAGTGTCATAGCCACACCTGGTCTCAGAATGGATGCAAATCTCACAGGTACAAAACTCTTCCTTTCGTATAATGCATGAGTCTCTTATGTTTCTTGTCAGACATGATGTTGAGATCATGAAGTTACCATGGGTCAAACATTTTATATGACTTAGTGTGTAATGCTAACGTTGCTGCCCAAGGAGCACATTACATAATATCCATACTGTAAATGTGAAAGTAGATCGGTGGAGCGATGCTATGATGAACAAACTTAATGAAAACAGGTTAATAATCACAGGACTTACATGCACATGTTGTAGGGATGCAAGTCAGTTGTAGGAATTTGAGATATGTGTGATATTCCTTTCATTTTGAATACAAGGGGGTCTCTATCTGACAGCAGCATTCCTGCTGTCAGGACGAAATCCCAATACCAAAAATTGCCAAATTAAGGATAACAGGCTGGAAATCAAATGAATAGCATGTTATGGGGATGTGGAACAGCAGAACTGTATGAATGTGAGCTGCTGTACGTTTGTGCTTCCATTCATATTTAACACAGGAAGAAGCATATCTGACAATATAGCCTGTTACTGTCAGGATTATTTTGTGGTGGTGCTGTTTGTTTCCATGTGAAAGATGGGTCTTTGATACTGTAATGTGTAAATTTGACAACTTCACATGGGATATATCTGAGAAATTCCACACACACACACACACACAAACACATCTGTATATTATTTGCATTACATAAGAATGGGAAGAATCATTAATTGATTTCCATAAATAGCAGCAAACTTATGAACATTTATGTAATTCTTCTGAAATAATCCTGAAAAAACTCAGATGAAAGAAATATATGGGCACATTTGGTAATATCTGAGGGTTTGGGCTTTTCATTCAGTAATACGCATCTTTTTTCTTTTCTTATATTCATATACAATGCATTTCTCCTTATCTGGCCAACAACAGATACAGTGTCGTACCTTTGAAGCCATATAACCCTGTTATTGTTCAATGTATTCAATTAAATCACAAAGGTGTAATTGTACTTTGGTCAGCACAATTCAACATTATGATGCTAAAGTAATTTTTATTTTGACTCTCAGACATAAAATGTGTAAAGTGTAATTCAATTAGTGAAGGAGGACTTCTCAAAATACAGGAATTCCCGAATGCACAAAGAAGGCCATCATTTCAAAATAAACAATACCTTTATGAGAAACGCCTCCCTGCTTGACAAACCATTTCCACATCATAACTTAGTTCCACAACAAGGGCTTAAGCGATGGGTTGGAGGGGCAGTGGATGGGGGCTGGGTTCAGGTCAGGGGAGAGATGGGAGGTAATAAGCAGAGACAGGCGTTGCGCTCTGTGGTGAGCCTGTGACACAGCCTGACCACCTGTCAAGACAAGTTTGCTGCCTGTCAGCAAGCAGCAAGCAAAGACAAATCAGGCAGGCAGGCAGTGGGGCTGTGACATGAGGGTGGGACTAGGGAAGAGATGATATCAGGGATACACTATATACATGCAGATACAGTAGATACAGTACAGTTATTCACTGTCTTATATATGTCCTAACTTCCTGCACTGTGCCAAAGGCTGTGATGCTGACAGACGTAATGTTAAGTTGTGCTTTGCAGTGGTTTTCAAATAGTGTGACACCCCAAACATAGATATCGCCCCTCCCCATATGCATGTTATGAACCCTATATGAAAACATTGCAACTGAAATAACTATTTACAGCTCCTCTGTTCTTTGTTTTCATTGCCAGTCCGGCCTTGCGTGCATGTGTGTGTGTCAAGTGAAGTAGTCAAGCAGAACTTTATTTTTCCCCAGGGCACACTTAATATGAGTGTGTGTGAGTGTGTGTGTGTGTGTGTTTGTGTGTGTATGGCTTACAACACTTTTGTTTCGGTCTGAGATGCTGGTGCTTAGTGTGACATCTAGTGGCAGACAAGATCATAATTTACATAGTAATAATAATAATAATTGGGTTTCATTACAAAATGTGGTTGTAAATACTTTATATAAATAATAAATAAACAATATCCTTAACTCCCATGCAATGCCTCACCTTCCCACTTAGCGTTAACGATCATTTCAGCTGTCCTCACCGCACTGCATTTAATATACACCCTCCATGCTCACTCATTGCTAAATGGCCGCTGGTCTCTTCCAGTGTGCATTTAGGGATTTGTCCATCGCTATTAAACTATTAGTAAAATACTTCCCTGGTTAAACTATAATTTGATCTGGCCAGATCCACCTCTACAATAACATAATCACGTAGAATGTGATGAAGTGAATAGACCAACTACACATGACCACGCACACACCCATACAGTGTCCAGCACACAACACACACTACCACTTCACCACAAACATTGGTAAATATAATAAGGGATATAAAACACAATAAAAAAGTCAGGGCAAGAGGGTTAGTGACAGGTGTAACCCTGAACAACGTAATGCAGATGCTTTTCAACATAACCACCGCCAACAACCGAGTAAGAAACACGTGGCGCGTGGGCGTGAGTTTCTTGACACATTTTAGCGAGATAACAAGATAACAAGGTTTCTGTTGACGCCTGCTCATATACTGTCACAAAAAAGAACATGCTGGAAGCCAGGTAAACTCACAGAAGCTTGGGAGGTATTCAAGCGCAGCGCACTTCCTCGCTCCTTGGCTTTGGGTTTGGTGCATTCCCTATAACAACACTATGTACCGCTACATCTTGGATTCACTTGGGGGAACAGAGCATGTAAAATGTTGACATGATGTATTCTGTTTGAGGATTGCAGTAATCCTCAAGTTGTCCTCAAGTCAGTCATCTCCATGTACTGTTCGGAACATAAATATTGAAGAGTTTCTCAAGCAACGCGGGGCACGCAAGAGGGCAAATATATAAACACACATCCAGCGCAGACACAAACACTGTAAACACTGCTTTAAGCATGCCAGCTCAAAACCTCCATGTGAGCAAGCACACCTATTGCACACATACAGTACTGTATATACTCTATACTCTCTATATGGTTTGCAAAACAGGTGCATGCAACACAGAGACATCACAGCGATGGCTGATATCGTGCCCTGGTGCCAGCGAGGTGAGATGGGGGACACGCTGTGGAGTTACTCTAGCAGCATGGACCTGACGACACCATAGGCTACGAGGGTAGACAGGCTCTCGCCATGTACACTTCACACACACAATGCCTCTACAGACGCCCTGACCTACACGCTGTGAAACGGGGAGGTTGGCGGGGGTGATGAGAGGTGGATAGAACTGTCAGCGGTGCATTACTTGACAGGAAGGAAGGTTCACACACTGGCCGGCATCACGGGGACAACATCGCAGAGCAAGCGACGTGTCAACCCTGGCGATCCTGCACATGGAACGCTAATTGCACACAGCTAACTATAGGAAGTGTTGCCCCAGTGAACAACTCTATGGTGTTAGGTATAAATATGGAAGTAACGCGTGATCTTCCACGTGATTCCTCAGGTCTCTTTTTTTACCTTTTGAACGCTGGTACCGGGAAACAAACGTTCATTTTCAACACCCCAATAAGCGTGATGTTAGCAGCTGATATATTCACATCCATTATCTCATTGACTTCTCTCTCGTCAGCGCATGGACCTTATTTGCGCGTCGTGGCTTCCATTATACTGTAGATGATCACATGACCCTCGGTATCAACTACAGTAGCTGGCTAGTTAGCCATGATTGATGTGTCAATCAGGCTCCCACACAAAATCTAAGACCACCCAGGGGTGTCTATGGAAATTATTTTCATATTGTGAAATTGATACCTACTCTCTTCTGCTGCTGTATTTTCCTTTACAGCTGACCTAAGCAGATGATCAAGATGAATATGTGGTGGTCATGTGATTGGGCTGTGATCGTGTTTACCCTCCCTTCCTATGGTACAAAGTATAGCTAATGGGCAGTGAGTTATGGCAATAATAACATAGCTTCCTTATAAGAAGGTAATCAATTCAATCTACTGTCAATTGGACTGGATGAATGTGCCATTTCAGTTCCCTACAGGGTGCTGTATAATTGAAGGTTTCTGAGATTATTGACTTAGGTTGGGTAAACATCTGTTCTGAAATATTTTTTGTTGAGTGCACCCATTAATTATGACTGGGACAGATTAACAGAGTGCACTTCCAGTGGAATATGTATATTGGAATTCAGTTTGTTCTCTGAATGCGACTGACAAATGAGCACACCAGCAGTCTCCTTAATATCAAGAGAGGTTACTTTTCATTTCAGAGGGCCGTTCTTCACCTGGGTTCCCTTTAATATACTTCTTCCCATGTTGTCAGCACTGGTGAACAAATAGGTGCCATACTGTAACAGATGACATAAAAGAGAATAGATCCTTCAGCTACTGTGCTAATATATCAAAACACCTGCTTTGACCTTCCCTCACTATTGTCATACGTGAAGGATACCTGGGTCCTTGTATGGAAATGTGACACCTGCACTTGTGGACTTTTCTGGTCACAGAGCTGTGAGAATAGGGAACCCTCCGAGACCCCACTGTGGTTATGTGAGTAAGGGTTGTGAATAAATGCAATAAGCGAAGCATTACTCCTTCAGAGTAATGCATCTGTCTCAGAGGACAGGAAATCAGAGAATGGGGTCAGGCAGGGGTATTGAACGGGGCTTCAGACATGTCTGAAATTCAGGATATCTGTGCTGACATGAAACCACTAAATGTAATTCAGTGCCATTGAATCCAGCTATTCTCTGTTCTGAAACCCTCATCCTCCTTCTAACTATGCAGAAGAGAAGAAATCAATAGATATTGTATTGATATTAATGTTTAGTATTATGCTTTCTAAATGAAATCACTGCAGCAGAGAGGGGCAAATAAGGCCTCTATTAACAACAAGCGCTCAAATAGAATTACCATCTAACTCTCTCAAATGTCCTTCTTCCAAGTAAACCAAACTGTCGACTTGGACCATGGAGCTCACATGAGTCTTTCCTTGTTGGCATGCTGAACTCTCAAAAAGGGGTTAGCTGCTTACAGAAAACAAAATGTGCATATTTTAAATAATTTGCATATCTTGTTCAAATTAATAGCTTTGTCCACAAAGAACAAAGAATGTCCACAAAGAACTACAAGAATCACCCCAAAGCAAACATTTAGATAAAAATGCCTCGTTTTGACCCGTGAACTCCCTTAAATAAAGTGAATGCATGTCTACAGTTTACAATATGTGTATGCATGAGTGGGGTTGCAAGTCATTAACCATGCATAATACAGTAGTCTGAATATACGGGACCTGTATTTATGTATGTATGTATGTAAATAACCATACAACACTGCACCTAGGGATCCTGAGAGACAGTAAGGGGACTACTGATTTAGATTACCATTTCTGTTACTAGAAATATACAAATCCTTACTATCACAGAAAGCTGTTACATGTCTTCTCAAGGAGTGATCACACAATGTGTTAATAGTAATGTGCAGTATCTCTTAGAAGAGAAAGTGAGTGAACAGAGGAGAAAAATTAATGTCCTCTTAAGCAAATTGATGAAACTTGTTCCTGACAAATACTTTAGTTAATTATCTTCCACTCTGTTTCTAGATATCCAAACTTAAGGGCTATGTGGAGGGTGGAGTTATTTCTTGACAAAACATATTTGTTCTTCCAAGGCTGTATTGCCAGACGGGTCAAGTGTCTATGTTTTCTAACGGCATATTAAGAAAAGAGTCTGTTCTTGAATAAAAATTATAATATAATAATTTTTAATCAACATACATCTTAATGTACATTTCACGATAATAACTCTTTAAGGGAAAATATTTTGGTCAATGAAATACAGAATAATTTGGACACTGCAGCATCTTATGCAAACACTTTCTGTAGCTGACACTGGCCTTGAATAAAAACATTATTATTTGTGTATGAAAACTGCATCTTGATTTAAGATTATATTTTTAATGATGGCAGGGTTTTTAATAGGAGGTCTCTGATGGCTGGCAAATTACAAAGATGTGTGCAGCTGTCCGTTATGTCTCATTTAGACCAAATATGAATAAAAGTGTGAAGTTGTCAGGCCTAGGGGCATTCACATATTGAGCAGTCCTCCATCATGTCTTTCCCGAGGCCAGCTCAAATAAAAGGCAAAACAATGAGAATGCTTGGCCTGGTCAAACCGATTTTGAAAGTGGTTATATCTGCATCTCTTTGAATATCAAACGCTTTTGCCTTGTCATTAAAGGTTCACTATGATATTTATTTTTGTCATCGTGTTAGAGATGAGATAGTTCCAGTATTAATATATTACATTAAAGTACATTTAAAGGTTATCTTATATTCAATTCAAGGTTGTGTGTTTCCACTGCCAGTTTTGAAGAGAAACAATTATGTCCCATATGGTGGCTCTTGGTTTATAATCTGTATAAAATGGTATTTAAACATTTTTCTTTACCAAGAAAACACAGCATTTAAAACCTTTATCCAAACTTGTAAAGGATTAAGTATTGTTTTATATAGAATTAAAAAAGAATTTGCAGAATGATCATGGACATCAATTTGTATTGGATTTTCAGAGAAATAAACATTCACCACTCTAACTAAATGGCCAATAATTTTTGTTTCAGAGGCCTGTTCCATAGCGAGTCCTAACAGCCATACTAAAGCCAATCACATTATACGACCCGCAGAGCTATGGACTGTTTAAGGGCTTTATGCCGCTTATCCAGAATGTCCCTGGCAACCCAGAGAGACATATTTATAAAGCTTACTATCCAGACTTATTCTCCTAAAATGCCATATGGGACCTGGACATGTGATTTTGTTAATGGACACCACCTTACTGTATGGAAAAAGAAGGGTCCGTCAAATGGAGGCCTCAATGGTTAGTCCTCATCATTCACAAGCCCATTGGACCCCCGATGGCATAGGCCTGAGAACTGCACATGAACATACCAGGACAGAATTAGGCAAGTTGAGTGTGTTATTTTCATACAGTTAATGAGCAGGTATGCATTTGGATTTCCTACTGTGCTTTGGTGGCGCCCGGAACCAGATAATGTCTTTCTCTTAAGCCCCCAGGTGGCGCTGGCTCGTTGGGACACCACTTGTGAGATCCCCTGGAGCTTTCAAAGGCAGCTAATTGGACATGTCATGCCTGAGCTGCTTGTCACTGAGCATCATGGCATTACAGAAACCCAGTCAGAAGTCTGACCATAGTGTCAGTGGCCGTACTGCCCGGAGCAATCTCCAAGCAATGGTCTTGTTCCATGCCCCAACAAGAGCATTTCGTTCTACCATCTCAGCTGGTCGGCTGGCACCGCCATCGCTACGAGGTCTCAAGACTCGCTCATCAAAGTCGAGACTGCTTTCTGTCCTTGCACCACATTGGTGGAACGAGCTTCCGGCAACAGTCAGGACTGCTGAAACATTACCATCTTCCACAAGAGACAAAAGTCACACATCTTCACTATCCACCTTGGTACCTCGACTAGTGACCTCGCCACCTCTTAGTACTCACTCCTATCTCAACTGTCTTCTTCGAATGCCTATATCTTCTCTCTGCGAGGAGAAAAAAAAAGATTTAGGCTATAAGCTATTTTGTTGATTTGATGACCTGATGCTGTAATAATAGAATATTGTTGTTTTCATTTGCTGGTGTATCACCTGCCCAACTATTGACAAATGTACTAAATTTAAGCTTTTCGCTTCGGAAAAAAGCGTCTGCCAATGCTGTAAATATAGTGTTGGGATTGACGGGTGCGTCACCACAGAGGCAAACTAAACATTTGTCATTGATTTGTCTGTTTAATAAACATGTATTGAGTTCAAAATGTAAGTCTACTAGGATTTCTCTTTTTGGAGAATAATCATCATCTGTGCTGGGAAAAAATGACTCAGTGAGTTAAAGGACTTTATAATATTCTATTTGTAAGCCTTTTATATGTTTCTGAAAATGTATAAGGTCTTAAAGTTATACCAAAATGTTTTCGTTCCCCCTAACTGATGCGTTTCAAATGTTCAATCATTTAGATTTAGTCCAATTCAATTAAATTGTGAAGCAGTAGTTTTTAAAGTAACCTCTCATTATGACTGTTCATTTAATTAAAATGCTGAGTGCTAACATTTTGCAGCTCATGGAAGCAGCATGTCAGATTAGCATTTACACACCAGTGAGGTAAAAAGAAATGGTCAAATAATGAAAATCAATACTTCATCCAAAGGCACTATTTTATTTATTTATTTTTTTTATATTTGACCTTTATTTTACCAGGAAGTCTAATTGAGATCAGAACTCTATTTTACAAGAGATACCTGGCCATGGTGGCAGTCGTACAGAAACATAACATATTAAAATATATATAATATATAATATATAACATGATATACTGTATATACATAGCATCTACAATAAAACAAAAGCACAACCAATCAAACAGTGGTCTCTCAAGAAAAACAATCACATACCTTCAACACATTCTAATGACATAAATGTAGTCATGCCAGGCTTGTGCTTTTGGGGGTGGGGAGAATGAGAAAGCTGGTGTCTAGATGCTATTGCCAACCATAACCATGCTGACTCCAGTTTCACATTTAGAAGTAATCCTACTTTCCCTCCCTGAGGAATTTAAATGCATCAGTAGTATGTTTTGTGATAAGGCTCTGACTGCTGGCAGTGATCAGAGCTTTCCTTGCTACTAGTGCAGTGTGTGCTGTAGCTATGGTGATAGAGCAGAGCGTGGGACCACTGCAGGACCATGCGTACACTCTGCTAATCCGACAGTTGTTTCGTCTGGCAAGGGAAAATGTTTTGTACAAGACATCCTGTACAAAACATTCAAAAAGCAGCGCCTCTCTGTCACGGGCTGAGCATTAAGCTGGGCTTAGATTCCATTTCAAGGTGCGCTGATTGCCGTGGTTCTCTCTGGACAGGGAAGGGACCAGAACGTCAGAGTTCACAGCCTCAGAAACTGTCTGCGGCAGCTGGTTTGTATACCAGTCTGGGATGGGGGACGATGTGACGGCTGGGTTCAAAGACAAGAAGCGCTTTGAAAACTGAAGTTCGCCCATGGTGATGAAAGGAAGTGGTGGTGTCAGTTTAAACTGCTGGCAACAGACAGTGATGTAGTGTCTTCCTCTGTACCTCCTAGTACTCCCTCCCCCTCCCCCTCAGTTTATATTACCTTCCCTCTTTCTGGCACTCTGCCTCTTCTTTGCCGTTGCCCACGCCGCAATGACAGAATACAATCATTCACTTTTTTTTTTCTTTTTACATTCACTGAACACTCCAATTCCCTGTATGGATGGAGACCATTACTGATCCAACAGCGCTCTGGGGAAAGGCGACTCACAAAATGTCAGCCCGTGGAGTCACAGGTGGGTCTGTGACAAGTCATTAAGTCTGGGCTGTGCCCCCCCCCTGCATGTGGGAGTGCTCTGGGTCAAATGCAGACAGTGACTGCAGAAGTGTAGCAGAGACAGACAGCGATCATAACAGGCCTAATGGGCAGGCCTAATGGTGCAATGGGCTCCAATTACAGGCCTTTCTGACAGCTGCTTACCGAACCAGCTTCACCTGTACTGGGTGCGCACCCTGATTCGACCGATGGCCGTGCTTAGTTGAGGGATATTGTTAGCTCTCACGGACTCCTTGCAGGCAACAATGGTCCACTACACACAATTAAATGGCCTCAGTGTGTGAGTATGTGCGTTTGTGTGTTGAAGAATTTGGTTTTATGGCTGCGGGGGGAGAAGGGAATATATCATTCTGTATTGTTTACTGGGACCAGCCCACTTTATCAGAGATATCAGAGAGAGGGGGGGAATAACAGAACATATTTGTGACTCCCAATCTCGAAATAAAGGAACCTTAATACGCACTGCTTAACTTTTAACTTTGTATTGAACCCAAGTGAGTGTTTCATAGTGTCGCTCGTAATTTTGAACGACAACATCTAAAAAAGTGTATCCTCTGTTGAACATTTGTTACCAGTGGCACTAATAAGTCTGGAAAAGGCTGACTTTGGAGGAAACACTGGACAGGGGCAATAGATCACTGAATATTATTTTCCCTGCGTTATTATAATTATATGAATTGTGATGCTGTGCTGGGCTTCACGGCATCAATCCATCTGCAAAGAGTACATTAAATAAAGAGTAGGCCCTGTCTCAAAAAAACGCTAATGTAGTACGCTAATGCTTGCCAGCATAATCCACATACATTCATCTTTTAGGAGGGCAACTTGCCCTGCCAGTGAATTACTCTGAAGCCCTTAAAGAGTATTCATTCACTTACCGCTGGAGCAACGTGTCTGTTTCCAGCTCCTCTAAATGGCAACATATCATTATCGGTGATAGCGGGGATTTTTGTGTGTGTATGTGTGCTTACCATCTTTCTGTTGGCAATTGTTTTGTTTATATGTCAGGCTGAAATGCTGGCTCAGCGGTTGCTACTGATGGATTAAAGGCTCACTCCAGGAGGTGTCTCAATGCAACTCCGCTGCATGAGTGGATGGTATTGATGGCATGTGTATTGGCAGAAACTCGCTCATTTAACGTAAGTCACTTACATAAAACAAATCCAAGTAACAGGAACATGTGATTTAAGGTAAGCTGTAGCCTATGCTTTTATCTTAGAGTTGCAGATACTGGTTCAAATTCAATATTATTAATATATCCCTGAATCACATTGGTCTCCAAGGGCAGTACAGCCTACCTTTTCACATGGAAACAAATAACACCCCCTTAACCTGCTCCACCCTGCAGGCAAGGAAAAACTTCCATTTAAACCACGTGGGGGAAAAAAAAGGGAATAAACCTTGGGAAGGGACCACAGACGGAGGAATCTACCCGTCCAGGATGGTCAAGGTGCAAAAGGTAGCATTAATGTTAATTTAGCATTAATGTGTACACATTTTCACACTGTAACGTACTTATTAAGAACTAACACATCGGAAATATTATTGACTTATTCAATTATTTAGTTGGTAATATTAATTCTTCCTGCCGCTTCCCTTGCTAGCCCGTTAGCTCCCTCCTCCTCCCCCTGCACAGCTGTTCTGTTGTGTGTCTGTGTTGCTTGTTGTCTGTTGTCTTTGTGGCTTTCTCTGTTCTGTTCCTTGGGGAGGGGGGTCCCCTTGCTGCTGTCCCTGCTGTGGCTTTCCATGTATGCGCGTGGAAAGGGCTTTCCATGTATGCGCAATGAAGGGCAGGGAGCTCCCAGACCAGAGCTATACCTACAAATATACATAATAATTAACTCAATAAATATTCCTTTGACAAAGCAGGTGACGCACTCAAGTAATGCGTGTTACGCAACAATAAGCAGCTCTGTCAGCTGACAACCCAGCAACATGACACGTGTCCTGCCTGAACTTCCGCTTTATTTATGTTAAATGATAATAATATAAGATACATTAAATGTATTTCTTCTTGGGTTTAAAATTCCACCTTATAATCTTTCCTAACCATTTTTAACACTGCAGTGATATGTCACATCAGCACGTTGAATCAACGTTAACGTGCACAGATGATGGTCATCAACCATCCCCCATGCGGGTGATGTTGTACATCCCCAACAAACCATCACGCAAACCAAACCAAGCCTCTTCTTGGTGAATGAAAAGCCTTAACTCTATTGGGAGGCATGCTATAATTATACTCTTTCACTTAGTAGGCATTCAATCAGTGAATTACTCAACTGCACCTTTCCATTACTGCCACAGAAACAAGGCACTGTTGTGAGCAGACAGTATTTCGACGAGTCACCCTTACAGATCACGTGGCTGGAGCAGTTTGCTATTCTGAAGACAGCTCACAGGGAATCTACAGAATAAACTGTACCTTCTTTTTATTCTCCTTCCTCTACTTACTTCTATATATATACCTCCCGTGCACTGTTAATCCAGCCAGGTTTGACTGTGTGATATCAATACAGACACGTGTGTGCTGAGCACTGATAAATCACAGATGCAATATTGTTTATTGATGTAAGGATGTGTTACAGCATACTTGGCCATCATAAATAGCTGGTCCTTTTACTCTACTGAAACACATAGTTGCAGTATAAAATAGCCCACAGTGAACTGGTTATTATTCACTTACCAAAATTATTTCTGTATTGGAAGTCTGGTTTGACTCGTAGTAGAGATTGAGTTGCTAGCAGTAGATCTGAGACAGAACACTGGGCTTTTGCCCTAGAGAGGCCAATAGCAAAATAAGCAAATTGCAGGCTTTGAAACCCCTCTGTGTCTCTCTCCAGACTCTCTCTAGACTTGTATTTGCTACATAAACATGAGGGGCCTATCTTTCCACATTGCATATAGCTTGTGTGTAAAGAGGGAAGCAGACTGGTATGTTGCTTCTTTGCTCTATCTGTTTTATTTGGAGACTCCCCGAACTCAATTTCCATGTCATTTAAGACTTGGCTTAGGGCAACGCTACTGTCTGGCAGTTAAAGGTGTAAAATCTGCCCTTATCTACACTCCCCATACAGTTGCCCGTCTCCCGACGTCTTTACAACACACAGGGCTGTCATTAACTGCCAAATCAGTTCATAATGTTGACACACTGTATTTCAAAAATATAACACAAGACAGATAATTTAATGTTGTTTGCCAACCAGAAATTTGGACCACAGTCACATTGCTTTAGATGCCAAGTGAAATAGTGTGGTAAATTACAGTATATGGAAAAAGCGTCAAGCTATGGGGACAGTAATTTGTAAACAATGAGCTATTGACTGATGAAATACATTTTCCTATAGTTTGGGACATTGTTGGGCATGCATGGGTCCAGTGTTACTAGTTACTAGTTACTGTAGTATAATAACATTTTCCAGTATCTAGTAGTGTAACTACTATTTCCAAAGCAGTAATTAAAATTATCAATCCTATCAATTACTTTTAATTCCCAATAATAAGTAAGTAATAATATTACTTTTTGACGGAGTAATAAGTAACTAGTAACGCATTACAATTTCTGAGTAACTTGCCCAACACTTCACAGGACCCACACAGAAGGCACTATCCACTGCTATATGTTATAACTCACAAACTACAGCAGATTATAAAGACACAACAAGCCACAACTTTGGAAAGGCTTTTTGGCCAGAAGAGTCAATCTTATTATATTTATATGAATATGTTTGAGATTGTACCTATTTCTCATTTTCATTTTGTTTTAGGTAGTGGCAGCAATTTTAAAATGCACAGCAGTTGCCGTCAGAGTGATATATTTGATATATTTATATATAGCTACTGCTAGCAAGCACTCAGTGGCATCAATAGCTGTGAATAGGAAACTTGTTTGATGAATGCTTTGTGAAAAGTAGGTTGCAAAGTGAATTGGTTTGAAAGGGCACATATGACAACAGCTGATATGATGGTCCTTTAAGGGAAACATTTAACAAAGGAATCAAGGTAAGCAGAGTAAACATATTAAAGATACATATATTTTCTATATGTATATACAGTAATTGCACCAAGTAATTGATTAGATTTATATTTCATTGGTGAAAATAGCTTTTAAATCACAGATCCAGTGTATAAAGCTTATAATTCTGACTGCCACGCATGTATTGAGACTGAAAACAGTGAAAATAAACAATGTTCTTTTAATAAACAAGCCACTTTCAGCCTACTAAAAGTTGGAAATAACATATTTGTATGTCAAATATATCCTTGAGGAGAATATTACAAAACATTGTGTATGTCATGGACGTGTCTGTGTCCAGGCGCAGACTTTCTAATAAAATACACAAAAATGCACACACACAAACACACACATTTAATAAATGTGTAGTAAGCAGCGCTAGAGAAAGATAGTTGATATTTCAACTCAAAACAAAACCCCACTGCATTGCCAAATAGGGTGTTCCCTCAGAAGATACGCCCCCCCAAATCGACACACCTTGCCATGGCTGCATAGGATGGTGTATGATGCAGTCGTCAATATACAATCGCGACATGTTAAAATGTAATTACCTGAAATCATACCGAAATATAACTGAAACTTTTTAATTTTATGATTTCAAGTAATTACATTTTAACATGTCACGATTGTATATTATTATTTATCTACAACCAGGAGCTACTATTTGCGCTGAGATTGCATGCCCATATAGCTATAAATAAACCGGTGGTGGTAACTCCGTAGTCTTGCCGTAACAGTCAATGACCGAAGTCTTCATCCTATGATGCCAAAGACTTTCTAACGCTTCGAAAACTGACGAGAAAGGCCGTTGACCATGCTGCAGTTTTTGACGAGTTGGGAGTGAGAACGTGTTGCTTTTAACTCTTTCAGTTCTGCTAACTTGTTGGTGTAACATATGCATATCACACTCTTTTAACTTTTTCTGCTAACTTGTTTGTGTTACTATGCATATCATGCTCTCTTTTAACGCTTTCAGTTCTGCTAACTTGTTACATATGTATATCATCATGTAGTTTCGTGTAAAAACTCAATCAGCTGATTTTAATTTAGACACTTCTGGTAAAGGGGGTTGACTATTCGAACCTATCATAATCCAGCCATGACTAATCTAGACATGATCGCTATTGTGATTTATGGTGGATTATTTGTAAATGGGTATTCCAAGTATTCCAATTTACAGTAATGTTGGTATTGTGAATTAATTAACTGTGAAATGCGAAATATTTGAAAAACTGTCTGCCCTCTAACCCTTCAACCCTCATCTTCAATGTGACACTTCTATATATACTTTATTTATTTTGTGCCCATCACCAGTGTCAAGTGACAACAGAAACACAAACAACATCTACAAAAATGGCAATCTTCCAATACATTTACATTATAAAGCCAAAGAAAATACTTTTAACTAAAGAGGGCAAATGGTTCATACACACCAAATCAAGAATGATTTATTAACCAATGCAAGACATTTGCAATTAGCTCAGCTCTATTGCATCAATAGCACGTTGAAAACAATACATGTATGTCTCATTAGTATTGTATAAACCGGCAAATATGTATGCTCTATTATCTGATTGTATCTCAATGATGAGTGATGGCATCTGTTATCGTTTTTCATAAGCCAATCTAACTGCACAGGAAATTAATAGAGGCAAGACCAGGAGATTGTTATCATACTTTTATTTCAACTAAGTCATACGAATGTCAGCATAGGGATCCCTCTGTTGTCTGTTGAGTGCAGTATATTATTTTAGTACATTAAGCAGGAGGACTGGGGCACAAAGGTTTTACATATTCAATTCCATTTTCTGGAACACATCTTGTTGTGAAATCTTTCGAGACATGTCACACATGTAATTTTTGTAGATGAAAGGTTCTTATGAAATATATGTACGTCAGGTGCGCGTCACCAGATTTGAAGACCGCAAACAGCAGTTTGGCGTTAAACTGCTGTAACTCTGTAGTCTGGCTATATTTACCCTCTGGACAAAGCCTGATATCACACAGATAATTAAATTTGCTAAGTTTGTTGACCTTTGTTTTGGGCATATGTAACAAAAATGTTGCCCTCCAGTGCAATATGCTGTAATTGCTGCTACTGCCTGCAGACTGTTACATACTGTACTTTATTCTATAGAGTCTAATGACTATAGTCTAATGGCTGTACACTTACACCATCACACGTGTGCCATGTCAAAGTACATTTGATTTAAATGTATGTCTGTAAATTCCAGTTGATTCATTGTAATAGCAGTACACCACCAATTATTTAATGATCACTTTTGGCATGTTGTTGCCCACCACTTTTTTTTTTTTTTTTTTTTTTTTTTAAATTCACCTGCAGTTAATTTTTTTTAAACATTTCCAAAATTATTTTCTCCAGGATATGTTTTCAAAAGGCAAATAGAATAACGATTAAAATGTCTTCATGGATTTATATGATGTGGACTAGCTAATCTTTTAATCTTGCTGGCAATGCTTAAATTGTGAATATTCTGTTGTTATATAATCTAATAACCACCACTAATTAGATCTATATACCCCTGAATAAACAAACTTTCATCTTGTGTATCAAAGCAGAAATCACACCATGCTTATCAAAAATGCTTTCTGGACTGTCATAATAGTATGACCTATCAGGTCAATTAATGATGAAATCGTGTCAGAACTACAGAAACAAGATACAGAAGAAGTTGACAGTCCTTAATAATAAAAAGATGGTTCTATATCAATTTCTGCCATATATACCCCAGCATAATCAGATCAAAACAAATGCATTGCGGGCCACACACATTTACTAAAAAGAACCAAGTCATCAGTTGTCATCGCTGGGGTCAGGGAGCTGTCAATCAAGTGTGATTCATGCTAAGACGATACTAAGATACCTTGCCACAAATGCCCCTTTGGAAACGGTGGTAAAGAATATGATCCAGTTCATTCACAAGGTCATGGTCCCAGTCTCTGGGATTCCCCTGATGATATGATACACTTCACACTGTCTAGAAGACTTAAAATAATCTTCAAGCACAGACAGACAGAGGGAGGATAGAGAGATGTGCCAGCCTTGACAATAAACAACATATCAGATGGTAAAAGAAGTCGAAGATATTGATAGGCGTGTCTGTCAGAGCTGTGTGCCTAGGGTCGCCCAAACATTTAGATTCTTTCCCCACCCGGTGTGGCACTTAGAAAATGGAAAGTAAAGTTTGAAGTTTTGAAACATGAACGCTGTTCTACCCAACATTAAATGCCTACCAACCACAAACCACATAAATGATGAACCAGTGAGAGGCACAAAGCATCTGTTTGGGAAAATAAGTGTTTTAAAGAGCAGACTGGTGCAGGCTGGTTGCCATGAATATTTGATGCCACAGTCTTTGAGTGTAAGACTGAAGCAAATGATGTAATGTTTCCAAACGCCTCCTGTTCTGTGAGATGGACTAGCAGAAGCGTGCATGCATGTATGGATTTGCTGCTATTTTTGTTTCCAAAATCATTTGCAAGAAATTTTAATTTTCAAAATCTGAAATGGGCAATTATTTCTTCCTAGGATAATGTTGATGCATAAATCCTGGTCTTTCATTTTCTTCTTTCCTTAATTAAAACATTTGGTGTTGTGACAGTTTGTAATGGTTTTAGTAAAGTGGAGGCATACGTCACATCGGAGGATTATGGGTATCTAACATAGGAGAGGAAAAGGTGCTTAACTGTGGAATTACATATTAAATTACTTTTTAATAGCGCGGTTAATGTGGGGGAAATGTGATGCCAGGAGACTCTTGACAGTGCAAATTACCTTCATAAAGAATAAGACACTGTGAATTAAAGCAAGCGGATATGTTTTTTTCATTATCAGGTTGCATCCCTGTAAAGCAACAATGTTGTGTACTTTGCACAGCACATTTGAAAGTATAAAACATAATATAATTATATATTATTTTAAATTGTACAACGTATTTGGCATCAGAAACATTCTTTTGTTTCCTACTAACTTTGCTAAATCCATAAAGGGTCTTACCTGGAAAGTCAGATAATCTCATTCTCATATTGGCCAAAAACATGTTAAAACTATAGACACATACTGCAGCTGCACTTTCGCTATAGTTACAATAAATTATGAATATGGTGAAAAGCATGACATACAAATACAATTTGCATGCAGATTAATTTGTAAGAATAGCATCTACAATCTTCCTATTTATTCTATGATAATGTAAGATGGTATATTGGCAGAGATGTTTTGTTCAAATGGAATGATTTATTTAAAAGGACCAATTTGTTCAATGCTATGCACTGAGTCATTATTTAGAATATCTCTCTCTTGCTAACGTTTTACCGAAATATTTTTGGAGGCAGGCTGTGGGCATATTTAGGGCCATGCCATATATGTTGGGACTGAGAGAACTGACAGATTTACAGTACTTTCTACAACGAGAAGCAATGGAAAAGTGACCCATTCATTGAACACTGAGTACTGTATCTCATGACATGACATTTTTACCAATTTGAATAAATGAATGAATGAATATTTTCATTGTATTTACTGAAATTATTTGAATCTGTCTGAAATCTGTTTCTAGATTAAGCATTGTAGTTTTGTATGTAAACAACATCCTTTCCTATTAACTACACTAGAAAGTAATAAATTCATATTGAAAGTAACACTATGTAGATATACTTTCAAGCTAGCAAGCAAGCTTCATACATAAAATCTGTTTTATCCAAGAGCCAATTACCAGGACCCATCTACAGTAGGCCTAATCCTATTCTGAATTCTGAGCGGTGGCATCATGGCATTTTGGAGAAAAAAAATAAAATTCACCCTCAATTTCATAACACACTCCAGAGGGGCAGGTGAGCCCTCAAATGTTCTTGTTAATAAGGTACTGGTTATCTCCACAGTACATTTCCTCCCACTTTCTCTGAGCACTACATTATTCTGCATGAGAGATGAACTCACAGTGTTGTTAATGTTCAAAGAGGGTAATGGAACAGCACCCAGAAAGTTTAGCAAGAGGTTACCATGACCCAACCACAATAATGGCCTGCAGTCAGAAGTGTATATTATGTGGGATCTATGTAAAAGAGGCGAAGGAAAAAAATATAAAAATCTGCCAGGCCTAGCACCATCACAGGTTGTTCCAGGGCTCAATGCCCTGTTTTATATATACTGTACATACTGAGCTTTTATGAAAATTATTTTTGCCTCCTTTTGCAAATTCTGCAAGAACTATTCAAAATCAAGAAAATGTAAAGGGGTAATTTGCGTTGTAATTCAAGTGTTACATTCAAAGTTATGCTCAAAGCCTTTACGGAGAGCACGCCCTTCTTGTGCATCAAAAGGCATCAAATACTGCAATCAATTAAACAGATTAATCTTTCCCCTGTTCTGGCATGACTAACGAAAGAAGAAGTTGTTAGGAGCAAAAAGTCAAATGCCTTGCATAATTATCAACAAAGTAGGCCTGTGGTCTTTTAACTCCAAAGAGACTGCCACGGCAGAGAGGAGGCCTGTACCCCCATAGCATTTCATTATTACAGAGTGTGATAACATCTTTAATTCCATTTTAAATAGGTTTATATGTCCATCATAAAATACTCCCTTGTGGGGATTCATTATCCCCACAAGATAAGCAACACTACGGAAAGCGAGCAGGAACAAAGAGGAAGAAAGTCATTTCTAAAGGCAAAGAGACAATTTATGTGGCCATGGCGTGTGATAGCATCCCTGTTGGGGCTTATCGCTGCCATCCCTTCCTGTGGCTTTTACATCTACTCATCTGATCAGCGCAGACAATAGAACTACATGTAGCTACACAAAGAGAGTAATGTCAATGGAAATTAATGTAACCTGGACATTTCCTAGTAATTTAAAGGGCTTTAAGTCTCATCAATTTAGAGATATAAACATTTAATTATGTTTAGCTTCATCCATATTCCCTTGCTGCCAGCGTAGGCACGGGCCCTTGAGTATACTGTCAAGCACACATGCAGTACTGCACTGTACAGTATGTACTGCATGCACACCAGCACACTAGCGAGAAGCAAGTATATAATGTAAACTATTCCATTCCCAACAACCCCCCCGGTTCCGTCACAAAAGATGAATACACTGGAAGGTACACCTCATGTAATTCAAATAGAATTTGCATTTGCTGTTGACATTGATTAGATGTCTGCTGTAGCCAAAAACATTGATGGAAACCTTATTTCTGCACTTAATGAATTATGTTTTATTAATGGCTTCGTAATAAGATTACTTTTATCTCAATGAAAGCCATCAATCTTGTGCATCCCTGTTGTGCCGTGGTGTGGTTTTTCATTAGGCCCTAGATGTTACGTTTAGACACATGGTCATGTATGCTCCATCAGGATGCTGCTCAGAAACCTTCTGCTAATGAACTAGTTGTTAAAGTGAACTTTATGAACTCCCATGTGGGAACTATGTTGTTACAGCTTTCCCTAATAAGAAATCAATAAGTATACTACAACACATGACACCTATTATAGCCAATGGAATTTAAATGTTTATTGTTTAATAAGCAAGGGGAATGAGTCATCATGTAAAACATGTTTGCTGCTAGCTGCTAGCTTCAATGTGTTTTTATAATGCAAATAATCATTTGCTACAAAGCACAGTGCGTATAATTATATTTGATGGTGCTAATGTAAAGTTTATGAGTACTACAAAGTAGCAAGAATAACAAACAAACAACAAAAGTCATTTGGAAAGACATATTGAGTTTCGTCTAATGTTGATTTCCAATTGCTTTCAGTTTAGCAGAAAATATTTAATGGCTGCTGCACCATGGTCTAAAACCGTCAGATAGTAACTTACAGATGTTTGGTTCAGTTATTTGAACTTCACAAACCCCACTGGGAGCCGGGATCTGATGAGGATACTGTAGTGAGCTATGTTGTGTTCTTTGCAAAAGTAATTTAACACATAACATGCACTTATGCACATATGCATATGCAGTAGTATAGCAGTTTATTGCATATAATACAGTATATACACATTATCAATATCATGTGACTGCATTATAATTTGACTGCATTATGTCTGCCATGGATTTAGTTCGTTTATGTTTCTATCCTGAGCTAATATGTTATTTGAGGCTGGCTGTGGACAAATGTAGGGCCGTGTCATTTGTTGGGAAGACTGACCGAACAGTGTTTTAAGGCTGAACGTTGAAGACGGCTATAAAGCCTACCATTCAAAGTGCGAGTGAATCATTCAATGTTTTGGGAAACCAAACCTTATTAGATTTTTTAGAAAGACTTTGAATCTGCCACCTCTATGCATGCTGGGAATCGTGGATGAACAGGGTTTTGTGGCCTTACAATGGCTTGTTATCAGCTACGCTAGTTACGCACACATACAGTGGCAGATAATGTATTCAGAATCGGCGGTAAAAGCATTGTAAAAGCTCTTCCCACTGTCTTCATCCATCAGGGAATGACACATTATAAAAGAGATTGATCTCTCTAGCTAAAATAAGCCTAGCCTTTCGTAGCTAAGATAAGCCTTGCCTTTCCTAGCTAAGCAAAGCCTTGCCTTTCCTAGCTAAGCAAAGCCTTGCCTTTCCTAGCTAAGCAAAGCCTTGGCATTTCCTAGCTAAGATAAGCCTTTCCATAGCTTGGTAGGCCGACGCCCACCAAGCTATGAAGCTTGTTTAACAAGAGCCATGCATACAGTGCCACCAATAAACAGCATCTATAGCCCCCATGCAGCATCACAGAGGCTAGTATCAGGCACATATATTAGCCAGAACTTATTTTTAAAGGCAGAATTTATGGATGTCACAGTAGAGCTATATGACAGGCCACATGGCATTAATTATTCCCAAACTATTTGATTGATCGGACTAATAATTTTGGGACATGGGCTCACTTGGAGCAGACTGCTTGTAAAGGTTGGATTTATCATGTTGACATTTGCCTATAGTCAATCTCTCTCTCTCTCTCTCTCTCTCTCTCTCTCTCTCTCTCTCTCTCTCTCTCTCTCTCACACAAACACACACACACA